>VZTJ01005189.1:63092-123887 GCA_013397795.1 Orthonyx spaldingii | reverse complement strand
TTCTTTCTTTCTTTCTTTCTCTCTTTCTCTCTTTCTCTCTTTCTCTCTTTCTCTCTTTCTCTCTTTCTTTCTTTCTTTCTCTCTTTCTCTCTTTCTTTCTCTCTTTCTTTCTCTCTTTCATCTTCTCTCTTTCACTTTCTCTCTTTCTCTCTTTCTTTCTGTCTTCCCCCCACCCCCTGCTTTCTCCCTTTCTCTTTTAAAGATAATCAGGGTTTCATTTTACTAGTAAAAGCTTAGGGAACAAAACCAATGTGAAAACATGAGCAACACTAACCTAATTCTTAAAGTCATAGCTGTATTTAAAAATCTGGAAGAATTGTAGCACATGTTTTTTCAGCATTTTCTTTACAAACCTTCTTACAAAAGACAAGTATGTCTTTTGAAATATTTTCTCATGTACATATTAAAAAGACATAGTCTATTCAAAATTTAAATTATTAATTTGGATATTAAAACTTAAGAGAACAATTATGATAATGAAATTTCTGACTACAATTTATTCTGTAATTAGTTTGAAAAAGGCTATTCTAGTGAATATATGGTCATTCAGCTGGCACCTACATCAGCACAAGCTATGACAGGCAATGACGGACTACCTTCATACCACAGAACAATATGGATAATGCAATAACAGGAATTTTAACTACTCAATAAGTTGAATGAAGCAAGACAACGAGACTTCATGAGAGAAACAGTCATCACTTGAATAAAGAATTGCAAAAGGCAGAAAGAATGCCGAAAGTGACAGATTACAACAGCAAAATAGGACAGACGTCACAGGCTGTGGGGCAAAAAATAAATGAATAAAATGCCAAACTAGATCTGTGGACGTCTTGTGTGTATATTCTGCTCTTCAGAATGTGAGAGCATGTGTATAAACACAGAGGACTGATAGAAAATTGCAACTTGTCAACAACTGCTGACAGCTCTGCACAAGGACATAAAAAGCAGCAATATTTTGTCCCTGTTAGCAAGATTATGGAGGATTAGACTAAGAAAAGAAAACACTCCTTGCTGGAAAAATATTTGTAATTCTTTTTTTTACATGTGGGACATTCTAACTACAGGTCTTTTTAAGAACTTGCTAAGCTAAATCCACCCTCACAACTTTAGAAACATGCTACAAACCCTGACAAAAGAATTCTGCTTCAAGGCAAAACATGCTTTGTTGACTCAAGGTAAATATCTGTCAGGGGTTCGTTGAAGTCAGTGGGGTTGTATAAATCACAAACAGCAAAAGATAGTGAATCTAAATCTTGGGAATAGGGGTTAATTTAAAAAATATAATTTTGCTCTGATGTTTCAATGTTAGGTTATGGGATGGATTGAGCTTGGTTTGAAAATGTGTTTTTCTGTCCCTGGGAGTACCTCCAAGAACAGAGCATGGATGCCCAAGAACAGCATGGCTGTCAGGGACCTGATCTCACTGAGCAGAGTCCAGGTCCACTGCATAGAATAAGTGAGCAGAAGAACCCTGACTTGAACATCTCCTTAGTTTTCTTTTCCTGGCAACAGGTAATGCCCATTGGCTTTACCCCACAAGAGCATCATCCCTCACCTTAAAAAGAGCCCTGGTTTTCCTGCAGGGCTACAGGTGGAATTAAGTAACTGGCCTGGCTAATTGAGGCGCACAGTTATCACATACTCCTTAACTTTTGTGTGCAATTAAAAGAAACCCCATAATCCAACTCAAAGCCTTTGCATAAACGTACATGCAGAAGTTACCTTTGTATAGATTTGACACAGAAGGTATGAAGTCAATTTTGCACAAAAATCATATTGAATGTGAGCAGATTGCTACCTCAAACAGCTCCAGAATGCCAGACAGGCTCTGCTACCACCTTTCACTGGAGAGCCAGGAGCAGTCCCACTTGAGCCACTAGAAGTGGTCACTGCCTCTTAGCTGGGAAAGTGGGAAGTGATATACACAACACAGTGTTAACTCCCAGTAAGTGGGGCAATATTAAATCCTTAGGACCTTCTTTAAATTCTTTATAAGTCTTTTGTTTAAGATCACAGGTAAACATAAATTAGACCTTTACTACAAAATAACAGACTGAAAGATATTATCAAAATATCTAAATAAAACCAGCACTCTTGTAACATCTTGAAATATTTCATGGTTTGCACCTCTCTGAATGGCTAAATTTTATCATGAATAACAGTTTGGATTGTGTTTTCAGAATAGAAAATTAGGTTTCCTGTGCTATCACTCACTGACAAGACACTAAATTCTTTTTGGAAATAAGGAACATGAGACAAAAAAGGAAGACAAACGTCTATTAAACTAAATTACAATCCAACATGTCATACCTAACCCTCATTTCTTCCCAGTAATTCATAATACCCTCATTTCCCTCTACAGTCTCACACAGGCAACAGCTGATCTAGAAATCTTTTGATCAGAAATGTGATTAAGCTTGTTTAAGAAAGAATTTGCTTGAACTCTATCTTTCATTTAGCTGATCCAAACTGCTGAGTGTTCTCATCTGTCAGGACTAAGTAGTCCCCTCCTCTACTTAACTAATCACTCCAAAGGCCCTTAACCACAATCTTAACCTTGGTGGACACAGATCCTCATGCAAGAATGACTACACTTATCTCAGCTGCCATCCAGGACTGCAGATAAAAGGAAATCCTCAGTTACCACACTTTTTAACTGTAAAGATCTTTATCTGCCTACAGCTGGTCTTCTGGCTCTGCTAAGAAATGTTTCAACCTTGATGATTTGGGACAGTTCAGCAACTAATCCAAACTTAAATTTTAAGATTCACAAGCTAATTTATCTTGCTTCCAAGCTTCACCTAGCCACTGTGTTCTCAGCAGGTGCAAGAGAGAGCTCTACACAAAAGATGGTCCCATTTCTCTTCTATTCAGTATCCGAATGGCTACAGCTCTCACCTATGGCAGACAGGATTCCATTAATTTGTAACCCTCATAAGGAGGCTTACCTAGCTGCTGGGCAGTAAGGTACTCACCCTGGAATGAGTACGTTACATTTCTTCCTGGAATTGTTGCCAAATTTGTATGGAAAAAATTACAGAAGAGGTAGAGAAAGTTGAAGTGTCAGTATGACACTGAAAGCTTAACAACATAAAAAAGCCATTAGCTGGCTTCTTTTTCACTGACAAAGTCATTTTGCTAATGGTTTATGCTACATATGCAGTAGGACAGAAAACAGAACTCACCATTATTGACTGCAATGGTTTGAAAAGGAAGCATGATTCCTTTGCCATTTTTAAACATTTTTGACAGAAAATTAGTTGTCATACTTCAGGAACATGCTTGTGGTTGTGAATACTGAACAAATGGAACTGCATGCCAGTTGAGTCATGAAAGGGTCAGCTTTTGCTCTGTGAGACCCATCCCTCTTTTAAGACTTGCTCCCATAGGTAAACATTGTCTTCCCTGTTGGAAGTCTGCCTTTGCAGACCCCATTCCTGTGCATCTAAGGCTATATCAGTATCTTTCAGACATATGCACCCATATTATCATTAGTTCTGCCAACACAGTACTGTTGAGGAATATCTTGCAGAGACACTGCAAGGGCTGTGTACACACAGGATCAGTTAACTTTAGCACAGCATCATGCAAATCCTGTGATACAGCTTACAGACCCCAGGCAGCAAGGCTGTGCCACTTACCAGGTCAGGAAACTGCTGCACTGTGTTTCATTGCACCCAGGTAGACAAGTCCTAACTTGCTTATTATGTTTCATAATAAGCCAAAGAACCCACTAGCACTTTGTAAATTCCATTAAGTTCTTGGCAGGAAGGTGCTGCTGTTAACATGTAGCAACAGATGAAACTTAGATGTCTGGAAGGATTATGACCCTCCCCTGAGCACCCATCATTCCTTACAGGAGCAATGAAGGAGACATACTTTTACACGCAATGCTCCGATTCTTTGTTTTTACATAGACACTGTAACTGTTGTATTTAATGGGAACTTGTATTCTAAATTTGCCAAGTTTTTAAGCATTCTTGTTTGCACACTTAAATGTCCACATCTAGTAAAGGGGCATTAGCCTCCAGGTCAGGTAGTGATCATGTCAGATGGTCATTATGTTAGCTGTCTCCTGTAGCTGGCTGACACATGAAACAGTGTTTCCCTTTATCAGTGCCTACTTTGCCCTGGTAGGTCCAGCCCTTAGATACAGCTCGAGCTAATGAATGACTTTTCAAAGCTTGGCTTAGCTCACATACCAAGAGTTAGGGGGAGGGCTGAAAAGCAGAATAAAGTAAAACCTCAAAGGTTTGATAACCCATAGAGTTTATCTGGAAGGAACTTCCACATTTATTTTTCTAATTACTATGTTGTTGGTGTGTTTACAGATGATAAGGCAGTAAACACTGCCAAGAACCTTACACAATTCCAATGGAATTCAGATTGTAACCGGTAAAGCACATCATTCATAATTACACTGAACTTTTCATTGCTGTCTGTACTGATGTCATTTTCCACACACAAGGCAGTGAAAAAAGTCAGAATATAATTATTTGAAGTAATCTGACCATCTCACATTATATCTTCTAAGAAGCAAGATTTAATCAGCTCCTCTGTGCCTAGACTAACACTTGTAAGTGCAAACAAGAAGTTATACATGCAGAACACATCTCAGCTGTACAACCATTCGTTGTGGAAGGAAGGCAGCACAAATTTCAGCAGCTCGCTTTAACAGCTGTAGAAATAACTACATATTAAGTTTCGAAAATTTGCCTTTGAAAGCATCCTAGACTGAGAACTACTCTGTGAACTAATTCTAAAGCAGTTATACAAGACAGTTAACAATTTTTCTTTTTATACCTTATTTCATGGGCTTTGCTTTTTGCCTTATTAATTAAAAGCACTTCAAATATATTTGGGGAAAAACAAATTACATTTTATCCAATGATGAAAGTCCACGCAACTGTTTTCAGAAAACTGTTACTAAACATTTACATCAGAAAACCAGTTCTTAATTAGCCCCTATATACCCCTATACTTAAAAATTATTTCTGTACTATTGCTAATTCAGAATCCTAAAGTAGGTAGTTAGGTTTAATTCAGAATATATTGATACTTATCATGACTTTCATGTTTCTGCAAATGGTAAATACTTTCCAAGGTGAGTGCAGAACCATGTTACATGGTTATGTAGTTGTTTAAAAGTCCTACACAATGTGCTTGCCATTTCAGCAGATTACCCCTCTCTACTGTTACTGCACTCTCATAGTATATAAACATCTGCAATAAAGTCTACCCTATAGAATACAGTACTGTAACAGACTCTAAAAACAAGTTATGAAGCTAGGATACTTTGAAATGCATTTTATATCATCTGTACTCTCATTAAACCTGAACAAAATGCCATAATAGCATGGGAATAGTATGGAAACAGCTCGGTAGTCTTGGCTCTGAGCTCATAAAATGCAGTCTTATAAAAGAACTCTTCTGACATGTTCTGACATGATGTTAACACAATTACAAGCATCACAATATATAGAGATAGGAAAGTGGCAAGTTGAAAAAAATTATACTTCTTTTTTTCCCGTAGAGGAATCAGACTGGTTTTTCTCTTCCTGGCTTTTCTAAAATTGTCTTTGGAAATTGCCGTGAGACAAAACCTTCTTTGATTTATGCACAAAGGAAATAAGCATCCAGAAAAACCTTCCTAGCCAAAAGAGTAAGTCATTCTATTACTTGTTTCAAGCATGTCCAACTGCAGATCTTGGAGATGCTTAAGAATTACAAAGCAGAGAATAAACGCGTTTAGTGCATTCTCCTGCCCTGTCCACAAACACTGCCTCTGTGTTGTGGCAAACCCTTCTTACTTTTACAACTGCCTTGTATGGCTGTGTGAAACTAAAGTTCAGCCCTGGCACAGATCTGCCAGTTCCTATTACAGTCGTTTTCCTCTCCGACAAATGAAGATCTGTGGCACGCGTCCCTATGGCAGCCCTGTGATGCTCAGATGTCCCACTGGCAGAAAGCAGCTGCATCACTACTGAGCATTTGGTCTGATGAGTCTGCTCAGTTTTCTGCATGAATAAAACCGAACATGGCAGATTAAAGTCCCTTAGTTGCTCTTTCTTTCATATTGGAGCTTAAATATTGTAGTGCTGAGAAATACTTGTTTCTGTCCTCAAAAAGACTAGATTTAAGGCCATATTATCTTTATTCTCATCTAAGCAAAAGTTTCTGTCAGCAGTAAGGATAAGATTTGACATAATGAAAATTATGATGATAAGTTTCTACTTCAGCATAATAAGAAGACCTTGCCAGATGCTGCCGTAGTGCTCTTACAGATGTTATGTTATCGTGTTCCTCAATTTTTCAATTGTATTGAACCACATTGCTAATGCATAGAAACTAAGAGAGATTTTTATGAACAGACTGCAGGGACAATGATAATTTGTACTGGTAAATGCTGTTTGAAATACCACCCCTTTATCATATTATTATACAGGTGTCTGGAGACATCCCTCTCCCCATCTTTCACATAGGTCTTTATTCTTTTCCTCCTGACACATACTCTTCTCCAAAACCACAGTTCTGGTGCAGTAGCTATAAATATTCTGCCGTCAGGACCCTTGAAAATCCCAGACCATATCCAAAAACCTGAATTACATAAGCAGTGTTTGATGAAATTTTTGGATTTAGTTTGGTTTCTCTCATGGACAACAAGTTTCATGAATTATTGAGTTGAGGAGGTATTCAAACTGTTAAACTTACTCAGATCAAATTTGGTTAATAAATTTAGGCAAAATAATTTAAAAATAAAAAATATTTTTATGCTTTTTTATACATTCAAGACAAACAAAAGCAACAACACAAAGTTTTAAAGTGAAAAAACCCCAAATTTCACTGAATTTAAGTTGTTCAATTGATTAAAATAACTGGATCAAAATACTCCTTATTTGCACATTTCTATTAATTTTAAATTAAATTCTAGTGAGCAATAGTCAACCACTATAAGAAACAGAAATATTTGTACTGAGTACCTGGGCATGCAAGACCAAATATAATATATCTCTATATTAAGGTCTAGTTTCACTTCTTTAAGTTTTGCATGCTTTTCAGGGTAGGCTTCAAAAAATTCTTAGAAGGTGATTTTTATTTTCTTATGACTGTGATTTATTATAGGTCATGGTCAGGATGGCTTCAAAGAAAATTTATTAGACCTAAAGGCAAAGTACCTCATCAATTCAATGCAGACACATCTCCGGCAAATTATCACACACATATTAGAGTTCCCAACAAGAGTGCTCTATTTACCCATCTCTGTGCTCAGTGTATGCACACGTCACCTGATGCAGACTTCACTGCACAGTACTATAAATCAAAGAAGATAGTGCGTGTTCTAGGACAGGAAGGGTTGTTTTGAGTGAACACCTCTTCCTGACTAAAGGGAGGTGAGCAATCAGAACTTTGTCTAGAAGAACAATTTTGCTCATTCAAATAAATGCACCCTCCAGGCTATTGTAACTTCTGCCAGGAACTGATTCATCCATGGCTAGGTTTTTGAATCCGGGTAATGAAATTGCAATGAAAAGAGTGAATCCTCAGTGTTTTTCACAAAAAGAGAGGGCTTTTTTTCCAGGTTTATCCTTCTCCCAGTCCTTTTTTGCAAAAGAGCATTAAGCCATGGAACAGCTATCAAACTTCTTAAGAGCATAGGACAGATGCCTCCAGACCTTCTTTTAATTGTAAAGCATTTTTTAAAAATTAGATATGTTTCTGAAACAAGCATAGTGTTGCAGGTAAAAGCTAAAAAAAAGGAGAAACCCTGCCCTAAAATTTGATAGTACTGAAACAATTTTGAAAATTTCTATAATTGATTTATGTCCACCCATGCACCCATAAAATTGAAATCAGTAATCTTAAAATATTATTTCTGGAGTCTGACCATTGTTGACTACTATGAAGAAAACTGGTACACAAAGATATGCTTTGTCCAAAATAAGTGAGTACACATTATCAAATAAAGAAAGGTATCCCTTTCACATCTAGAAGAGAACCAAAGGACTGATAACTGTTTTTGGAATCTTTGTTCTATCTTAAAAAATCTTGTGTTAAACCTGATGGAAAAATCGTGCTATCCTCAATGCCAAGGAAACAGGAACAACATAATAAAACCTGTAAAGAGAATACAATATGCAGGCATTTTGTCATCACGAGGGCAATGATTCATATGAAACACAAATTAATTTTTGACTCATGGAAAAGTATGCTTTGCTTTTAATGCTGTAAACTACATTACTCAAAATAACAATCATATTTTACATTTTGATGGAGTTTCTCATCTGATTCTTACAATTGTGGCATGTGGAGTTGGTTGGTAGTGCTATGGGCATACCGAGAGTGTAAGGTCTATGAGAGAAGAATCTTCTTATAATTTCTAATAACTATTGTGGTTGGATTGTCTCTCATTATAAGGACATTTTAAGTCACACCAAGCATTCAAGCACTTCAAAATGATTACTGAAAATTGGTCAAATTACTTGTAAGGAAGGTCAAGCCTGAAGAGTTAACTTTCTAAAGCTTTCAGTCATTTGATTCTACCTAAAGAGACTCAGTTAAGAGCACATTCACAAAGGGATGTGTTCAGGCACACTCAGCACACACACATGCCAAAGGATGTTCTTAATTCCACTGGTTAAGTATGTGGAAGTAACTGCTCTGTATGTATATCACTTTCACAGCCCAGTGGGAATACCACAATCATCTCGGGCAAGTCTCAGCTGGTACACAAGCAAATACCAGGCAGCAATGTGAAGACAAGCTGCCAGTTACAGCCTTTCCTAAACACCTTTTAAACCTCCTCACATTTCAAAAGCAGCAATGGCTGAGCGGCAAGGAGCTCGTGGAACAATCTGATGTCCTCTCCATGGACTTTATCAGTTCCCCAAGCAATGCATCAACTGTCACTTGTCCAAGTTTAGTAGATTTCAGAAATACAGCAAAGAAATTGCAGGCAATATCATAAAGCTTGCAAAGCAGGAAAGTTACTTAGGTCATCTATGCACTGGACAGCTGTAATGACTCACAAATCTTCATTGCTTTGTTGACCAGGAAAGTGGATACCTCGGAGAGCTTAAGCCTGGCACACACAGCTTTTGGAAGCAATGAGCCACTGTACAATCCAAGAAGGCTGCTGTTGCTTCTTAAAAAACCTTGTGTACACAAACATGCAATTTCAGTATCCCAGTGTCTACGACACTCTGACACTTAAAAAAAAAGAGACAGAGAACCTTCTTCATTCATTCTCCAAGCTCTAGGAAAGAAATTGCAACAGAAGTTTCTCTGTAAAATGACTAATAGAAAGAGTGTCTGGTATTACCTAGGCATAAGTATACAGCATTTGTTAATTGCTATTAAGCACTGTCATCACTGACCCGTAATAATTAGGTCACACAGACAGTCCTAGCACTATCAGAATGTTGGTGGCACCTTTCTTTTACTCATCTTTTATAGATAGGGTTAGACTCTAAACACCCAAAGATCTGATACTAAAATTGTAGAGTCTATAAGTCAAGTTGTTCAAAATAATTTCTTCCTCAGGGGACATTTCTTGAGCAATATTTACTCTATTTGTACAGTTTCTGAATTTACAGGAATGCTTATTTAGGTCTTGACAGAACATGTTATAACCTTGGATTTGAATTCTCAAAAGGAAAATTGTTTGGTGGGACCTTCCTGCTCTCCTACTTTATTCCACCAGATATATAATTTTAACAAAACTTGAAAAGCATCTTTATTCTTGACTTCTCATTTACAGTTGCTTTTCTCTCCCTATATTTAAAGACCAGAAAGCAAGAGAATAAATCTCTGTGATATTTCGAAATACAGTTTTAATACTTTACCACATATTTACATCCTATTACTATTTTAATAAGAATTTCTCTTTTTTTTTCTAACAGCTGTAACTGGCAAAAATTCCTTTTGGAAAAGGAAAAAAAAAATGGCAACAACTTCAGCATATTTCATACTTAATATTAACTCTTACTTACATATGTCTTAAAATTTCTGAGTAAGACATAGATTTATTTAGTTCAAAATATAAAATAACTTTAAATATCTCAGGTGAGAACTCTGATTCCTCTGGGCTTATTCTTTTTAATAAGTGTCTGATTTTGTTTCTTGACACTTCAGACAGAATCACGGGCCTAACAACATAGTTCACAAAACTCTCTGAGGATTTCAATGAATCTAAGTATATTAATTGCCAATCTGGTCATTGCCTCTTAGAAAAAAAAAAAAATGTTATTCTATGTCATTTCATGATTATGTGTCTCAACCCATCAGTGATCTCAACTTTGACAGGAATCATGTCCCAGCCATGGCAGGCTGCCTGACTGCTGTGAAATTATGCAGCTACACAGTGGTGACTTTCCAGTCTTAGCCAAAGCAACTCTGAAGGAGTGCAAGATAAATCACCCCGAGTGAAAGTGAAGGTGAGACACCTTGTTTAGGACCACAAAAGAAAGATTCATGGAGAGAGGATAAAAACTGGACTAACCGACATTTTCTGAGCCAAAATAATAGAAGTAAGGGCTGTGAATTCACTGTGCTCTTTGTTGGCAAAGGTGATGAATGATGCCAGAGCCTTTAGTCCTTTTTTTTCAGGAAGTAAAGAAGGGAAATAGATCCTACTATAACACTGCTATTTGCAGTCAGAGGTGTGACTTTTTTGTGCCTAACACCTTGAGAGTTGTATTTGCAAGAAAAGAAAGGAATACGTTTGTGGCCTGATAAGACTGTTGCATTTGTACGGGCCTGTATCAGTCAGGGCCATTTTATAAACTGTTTTACATGGGCATATTTATCCTTTTTGATCTTAAAATAACATCACTATAAAATAAAGGGACTCTTCCTCTTTCCTTGTGTGACAGTTGAAGGACACCTGGTAGTAATCTGTACAGAAATGAAGTATTTTACAAGTACATTTTCCCTGCCTCTGTTTAGCTGGGTACAGTGTTGCATTTTTCTCAGCATGGCTGTAGGGAGATAAAAGATGTTTGCGATTTTAGGATATTACGCACAAATTATTCAGAGACTATAAATGAAAATGTTCATCTGTGTATTTTGAAAGTTACAGGCTACGGATGTCATGGAAATTATGTACCCATGTGGATAAGTAGTGGAAACAGACTGATTGCAGCAGCAGAATGACATTTTTAAATTTGCTCACATTTTACATT
The DNA here is from genome assembly GCA_013397795.1 of Orthonyx spaldingii. Classification (NCBI taxonomy): domain Eukaryota; kingdom Metazoa; phylum Chordata; class Aves; order Passeriformes; family Orthonychidae; genus Orthonyx; species Orthonyx spaldingii. The sequence continues at coordinate 112,704 of VZTJ01005189.1, read as the reverse complement.
TTTACCATGCACTACTGACAACTCTGCAATGATCACTGGAAGAGGGTGCCTCTTCCAAACATATTGAAATGTATCTAGGTCAAATACAATGACCTACACATACTCAGGAAGATTAACAAGTACAGCAGCTTACTGAATGGCTCAAGTGTTTCTTTCCAGCACAGAGGTGGAAACAACAGCAACAGGCCTACAGATAGGGACAAGGGTGAGTGAAGAGGGATTCAAAAAGACTGAGGGACACTGCAGCCCACCTCAGGTTGCAAAGAGAAAGGGTCCAATACTCATGATGGGGATCCTGTGATGCGTGACTCGGCAATTAGTTAAGCAGTTATATCCCCACCCACCATTCCACAACCCACCATTCCACTAACTCGCACTGCAATTGCACACACTCCTGATCATATTCCCTAATACCCTGTATGAGGAATAAAAAATGCCATAGTATTTGAAAAGATCTGCACCTGCTTTTATTAGAGGTTTCTAAAATGTTTCCTTTCCCTTCTTATAAGCAGCTGGTTACCATCTATAAACAAGCACTATTATTTCTAAGCATACATTCTCTTTCTCTTATATCCTGTAGAGATAAAATGAAAATGGAAGGAAATCCATTAGGACAAAGAGGGGTTTTGTTGGGAGTTTTTTCACTTTACAGTAATCAGACAGACATTGCTACAGTGTTTTTTAAGTAATTTATCTCTAGTTGCTCATTTGAAAGTTGTGTCTTTGTTGCCATAGATAAAACATCCTGGAATGCTGGCTTCCACATATTTACTTCGTGAGCTAACACTTCATAGATCCTTTCTTTCACACTCACATGTCTTAACACAAGGCATGTACAGCACTCACAACACAATTACTGTCATAAAGAACTTTTCAGACTTTTGGCAGAAAGCTCAAGGATGGGGATGTAGAATATGGGAGGATAATTTTACACTCTGTGGAAGGGAAATGCAGAAAGAGGCCCAGCAGAAAAGGGCCTGGGGGTGCTGGTGACAGCAGCTGAACATGACCCAGTCTATGCTCAGGTGGTCAAGGGGGCTAATGGCATACTGGCCTGGATCAGTAATGGTGTGGCCAGCAGGATCAGGGCAGGGATTGTCTCCCTATACTGGGCACTGGTGAGTCCACACCTCGAGTGCTGTGCCCAGTTCCACCACAAGAAAGACATTGAGGGGTTGGAGCAAGGCTAAAGAAGGGCAGTGGAGCTGGAGAAGGGTCTGGAGCACAAGTTCATGAAGGTGAGGGAGCTGGGGGTGTTTAGTCTGGAGAAAAGGAGGCTCAGTGGGGAACATACTAGTTTCTACAACTGCCTCAAAGAAGGGTGTAGCCAGGTACAAGTCAGTCTCTTCTCCCAGGCAACAAGCAACAGAACAAGAGGACATGGCCTCAAGATATGCCAAGGGACTATTTAGATTGGACACAAGGAAGAATTTCTTCACAAAAAGAGTGCTTAGTATTGGAACAGTCTGCCCATGGAGGTGATAAAGTCACTGTGCCTGGAGATGTTCAGGTGAAGAATAAATGTGTCATTTGGTGCCATGGTCTATTTGACAAGGTGATTTTCTATCATAGGTTAGACTTGATGGTCTTAAATGGTCTTTTTCAGCCTAATTGATTCTGTGAAATTCTCCTAAAATTTGACTGAAAATCAGCCTATATTCTTCCAGGTAAGAACAAAAGAAAATGCCAATTTCAGGTGTTTCGTGGTAAAAATCACAGAACCATTTAGGTCTGAAAAGTCCTGTGAGATTCTTGAGTCCAACCTTTGACTGATCACCACCTTGTCAGTTAGACCACAGCACAAGGTGCCACACCCAGTTGTTTTTTGAACACCTCCAGGGATGGTGATTCCACCACTTCTGTGAGCAATCCATTCCAAAGTTTAACAACCCTTTCCATGAAGAAATGCTTCCTCATGTCCAGCCTGAAACATCGCTGGAACAGCTTGAGGCCTTGTGCTCTTGTTCAGTCCTTTTCAGTCCAAAAACCACAGACAAAGCTAGGAGGCAGCTTTTCAAAACTCAGCTGACAGGTCAAAGTAAAAATGTTTGTAAACAAACCCTGTCCGTTTTTATGTATAGCAGCTAAGCATCTTGAACCCTCTTTCCTAAGCTGTTCTAGTGAAGAATGAATCCTGACGCAACTTCAGCAGATTGGGCTGCGAGATATGAGTGCTCTTGGAGCAGCTGACCTTTTCAGAGAGCCAGTCAGCTGGAAGATGAGTAGTTATGCAGCCCATTCACATCTGCAGGGTTAAGGCAATTTTCGTACACCACCCTGTGTTAGAGAAAGATGCAAAACAATGATGTGTCTTAGCAACTGGAATTTGAGCCTGACTACATATAAATCTATCCTGAGTTTTACAGCAATCTCTCTTGGTTTTGTAGTGGACAATGACTTAAAAGGGAATAAGTCTGGGTTAGGCTTTTTCATCAGTTTTTTGAAGATTTTTTGTTGACTTTTTTGACAGCACCAACCATTTAAAATATATGTACATATCAAACACATGTGTATATATATATAGCTATAAACTTTGCACAATATTTAAAGGATAAAAACAATAATGAAATGCTTAGCTGTATCTTTTTTTATTGACACAGTCTTCCTGTTCCTATGACTAGTTTCCTCTGCGGAAAATGTGACGTGTTGGATGATTTCCCATTTTCTGCTCAGACAGGAAGTATACAGGCCAACCAGCATTTGGATTTTCTGCTAATCTTTAGTCACTAAAGAACACCTGCAGCCTAACTGTTAGCTTGTTCTGGTACTCAAGGTCTCTATCAAAACACATTGTTCAACAAAGAAAAAAGCTGACGTTACACCACCTGGGAATGCCTAAGTTTTATGTAGCAGTACAAAACAGCCACACAGAGCAGAAGAGGATCATAGAAACATAGAATCATAGAATGGTTTGGGTTGGAAGGGAACTCTAAAGGTCATCTTGTTCAACCTCCCTGAAATGAGCAAGGATATCTTCAACTCGATCAGGTTGCTCAGAGACGAAGCAGTCAGACATTGAATTTTTCCAGGCACATGCCATAGAATAACAAAAAAAAGTCGGTTTGTTCTTCCTAACGTAGGAAGACAAATGACTTAAAAATATTAAATGACATTACATTTTGCTTTCATTACAGTCACAGCAATAGTAACACTACTGCTGCAATCCCCAAGAAGAAAAAGCAGGAGGGAACAAAATTTCCCTCCCACTTTTTGTTTCGTCACTGTTTTTTGTAGTGTTGCACATGTTAAAACAACATATCTCATTAGCTTTCTGATATAATGAGATGCCTTTGATATGATAAAATTGCAAACAAATACAGGGAAAAACCGGGTACCTAGGAATTCCCAGAGCACCTCCACAAATGATTCCACACCACAGAGGATGAAGTAGTCTCTGTTCAGACATTCTGGCAGATGTAGGATTGTGGAGATACCTAATATAAAAGAGCACATGTTGGTACTGTACATTTCAAAGCAGTTAACAACATTCTGAAGCAGAAATGTGCCTGGACCACAAAGTCACTTTACTTCAACTGAATTTCATACTTGTTGAGGTCATGCTTATTTCTCATGCCTTGTCAATATCATAACATCCATCATCAGCCACTGGTGGGTTTTCTGTCATACTTTACAGATAGACAACTTCCTGGAATTTTTCTTCTTGGCCTTTATATCTCATGCCATGAATTCATTACATCACTGGGAGTTTTATGACAGCCTGGATCATATTATACATTTTTATACAATAATGTGCTACATTCTACAATAATTTAGCACATTATTGTAGTGTATCAGCATCTGAACGAAAACTCTCAGAAAAACAAGATAAGATCAGGATTACACTAAAACTAGAAGAAGCAAGAGGTAATCATCAACTCCAAATACTCCAAAATGTTTTTTAAACTTCTGAAAGTTTAGAATATATTCTAATCATAGAGGGTTTTAGTTAAAAGCAAAACAATTGCTTGTTGTTTACTACAATTTAATTTTTTTTCCTTTCTTACCACATTATTATGCTGATACGTTGTACAAACATGATTCTTCTACCATTTTTCTACATCTGTATTAAACTACATATTGCTTCTTTTTAGGCTCTGTGTTGAAGACATCTTACTACTCTCAAGTATGGGAAGGAAATAATGGACAAGTCCCATTGGAGAGAGGTGAAAGCCTTTCAACAAAAGAAGGAATGTGGGCTTGTCTGTTCAGAAAGATAGTTGAGATGAAAACAGGACTTTACAAGGAAACTAGTGACATTTTCATTATCAGACAACACAAAGAAAGTGTGGAAAAAAATGTCAGCGTGATGTCATTTTCATGGGTTGCTACTCACCCGTCAGCTGGCGTGCAGAGATTGACTAGAGAAAGATCTGACTGTGGATGGAGGAAAACTGCAATTCAGCCCTAGGCTTTGCCTTTCAGAGGAAGGTTTCACAATAAATTTGAAGTATTTCATAAAACAGACATATCTGAAAATAACTAAGCAAATATAATTTGGTAAGGTTTATTCTTATTCCTCCCTCTCTGCCATTATCTCATTGCATGACTCTTAGCCACTCTTTTATCTCTTAGTGTCTCAAGTTACCTGGTCTGAAATACACAGAGAATGTTGGTCTTTTCTAAATGTGTTTCTTCACAGGTAACTGTTTTCAGAACAGATTGTTATTGAAAGCACCAAGGTTCTTTCTAGAGACAAACCAAACAAATCCCACAAAAATAACAAACAGAAAACTCAAAGAAACCCAAGGAGTTGCAAGGAGTGTTGTGTCATACCCAAAGAGATGTAAATTATCAGAGCTCTCTGATTCCCATCACAAGCCTTGCCTCTGTCTCTCCAATGACTACACAGGGAGTCTTGATAGCCAATTTAATGTAGGTACCTACTGTAGAGGACAATGAGTTTCATTTGTTAGGAACTGAAATTAAGACTTATTGTTTAAAGACTGCATTTCTTATGTAATATTTGTGCATCAGTGCTTCTTCCATACATGCATCCTTATTGTACCAATACCCATGTATTTATAGGTAAAATGTCCTCTTTAGTTTTGAATCCTGACAGTAGGGAAGGATTAAAAACAAAACAAAACAACCAAACTCACACTGATGTCTTCGTTTCAGTCTTGACCTGACCAGAACTTAGTTTGCTTTTACTCATTGTTGTGATCTCATTTTATTTAGGTGCCTGCTTGTCACAACTGTGTTCTTTCTCAGAAGTAGCTCCTCTGTTGGCCTTTGCAACTGCACTGCACTTCATGCCACTTCCTTCCAGAAGACCAGCCTACTGCAAGGGGACATGAAGCATTTTCAAATCCCCAGTGGCAAGAATTAAACACACTCTTCTGGACACACAATTACAAAAGATCCAATATATGGTTCAAAATGTGGGCTTGATCCTGAACTCTACTTGAGTGATGCTACCAGTGAAGTCAGTAGACATTTTGTTTAAATAAAAATGTGGATCCAGGTTTCTAGACTGCAAATTTATATTTAGAAGCACTAGGATTATATAAATACAAATACATGTAAAAATATATATGTATGCATGCGTGGGTTTTGTGGAGTAGAGGGAGATTGTCAGAGCTAGGAGTTAGAACTAATCATGCAACTCCCACTGATTCAGTACAAAGCCCCTTCATCATCACCCACATCTTTTTCTGACTTGGGTGGAGCTGTGGCAAAGGGGACATTTCACTGGTGTCAGCTGTTGGTTTACATTTTCCTTTAGCTGGCAGGTTAAAGCACCAGAAAAAAAGAAAACAAAGCCTCAAGGGAGCATTGAGAAATGGGGAGTGCAGGTAAACAGACAGAAAGAAACATCCTGATAGCATCTCACAAAGGAATAAAAAGCAAATCTACCAGCTGTTCCACTGAAACCTGTAGTCTCTAACATTCCTTTTATACACTTAGTTCAAATGATGCTCCATTTCCACCCAATGCATTGGTTTCTTAATGTTAATATTCCTTATATATTCACAGCCATCGTCTTTTGTGTAGACAGATGCAGCTATTTGCATATTTCATTGAAATGCAACAGACTACTTATTCTGTAAAAAGTAGCTTTTCCAAATTTTGTTAAGCTTCAGAAGACTGATTTTTAAATCTATAATACCATTTAATTCAGTTCAGTAATTGCATTTTGTTTGGTCTACAATAACATGCAAAGCTGTAGACACTGCACTTTTAAAAAGTGTGTCCTGTTTACCCAAACCTTCCTGCAATACATACAGGACCAGACATGATTTGTTCAAATTTTAGTGAATTTGCAGTCCTGTTGACTCAGACAGAAGATACTTAACAATTTTCAAAAGGGCAAATGTTTTTTTTTCAAAAGACATGGTTTTTTTGAGTGAAGAGTAAGAGCTTTGCACCACTGCACTTAAGTAGGGTTTAGTAAGCTGACAGCTTATTTTGCACTGGTGATGGTGTATTACACTGTGTCGCCCAGGACTATCTAAATCTGTACTGTGCCTCTATGAGTTTGAATTGTCCCAGCTTGAGTAGGTAAACCAAGAGAGGAACAGTACTACATCTGCAGCCTGTACTTGCCTAATTTTAGATCCTACACTCTGGTGTGTGACTGTTTTTAGAGCATTTGTTTTAAAATAGTCCTGAAATTAAATATCATTTCAGTGTTGGGGTTTTTTCCTTTAGCCTCTTTCCTTTCTTGCCTATTTCCTCCCCTCTCTCACGAAAATAGAAAGGAAATTATTATTCCAAAATGGTTACCCAGCATGAAAAAATTCTTCAAAGGAAGTGTGAAACTAATCAGTGCAAATTCTGCACACCACCTACAACTGAGAAATAAAGATCAACTGATATAGGTTCAAAGTAAATGCATTACTTGATGCACTGTCTGTCCACTCTTTGCTAGTAAATAAGCCTTACATACCCCCATATGCAATTCTGAGATCATTTATTTGTGCTATTCACATTTGTGTCAGTGCCATATTGCAAATACTACCTCTTCAGAGCATTCTTGTGACATTCTTAGGAAATTTTTCTTAATGCTAAATTCATTGCTCAAGCAAAGGCTGAACTGTCACTTGGTTCATATTTATGGTAATGAGGATTTGTCAATTCTAGTTCTTTACATTAAATCTAATAGTATTCCTTATTCCTTAGACAGGCTTGCTCTTAGTTTTTCAAGCTTATGACATTTTGTTCAGTAAACTTCAGTGCAGAGAACCTGGCAAGGTAGTACCCAGGTTTTAGTTTCTGCATTGTAAAGTAAATTCTAAGTCCATGAAAACAAGGAACCAAACATTTAAAATGATCCACCATTCCAATTGGCAATTTTTACAGGGGTTTTTTTTGTATTTTGAAAGGAATAAAACAAGAGCCCTTGTGATGCTTGGCTAAAATATTCTGTATCCTTTGAGTGACTTTTCAGTAACAGAGTTTTAATTGCACACCACAGAAATATGTACTTTATTTTTCAATACTTGTCACCAGCAGCCATTGTTCTGTGCTTTATTCTGTTGCAGACAACTGTGAGCAGGAAATTACAATGCTCTATGCAACAGCTTTATGATTGCAAAGAACCTGGTGGAACTAAACACCCTCATCTTCAGAATAGCAATCAAAAAACTGCATTGCAAATGCCATCATCTTCACGCAGTACTTTTGCATAGGACAAGTTTAAATAAGCCATAACCCTTTTGAAATACTATTCCACTTGCACAAGTAACTTGATTTCCATTTTGCACACTCCCCTACCGGTTTTCACAGAATTTATTGCAGTAGGCTGAATTTTAGAGATCCTTGTTAAAGGCAGGAAAAGAAGTTGAAGAATCTCCTATGAGTTTTTCAAATACATTGTTACAAGACATTACACAATGAAATATTTGGGAGCTTTTTGGTTGCTTTTTTCCCCTAGAAAATGAAATATCCCTTAACTTAAAAAATATAATAAAAAATAAAGATTTGTTTTGTCAAAGTATGGAGATCACTTAATATCATGTGTGATATAAGTGTGATATAAGTGTCTGATGGAAAAAAAAAAAGAAAATAAACTACTCAATGGAGTAATTTCCATTACTGGAACTATTCCAACTTAAGAGTAAAATAATAATAAGAATAATATATGTAGACACCAAAAGTCTTCTAAATTCCTGGACTAAGTACTACATCGCTAGGAACTATAGACATACATTATTCCCCCCTACCCAACTTATATGAGAATTCCTGAAGGCACACTGAAACTTTTCCATTTCTTATTTTCTAGACTTGTTTTTAACAGTGTGAAAGTAACAGGGTTCCTTACCCTCTCACAGAAAAGAATTCAAGCACGAGAGATTTCAGCATTGCTATGGAGGTCTGGAGGCAATCTACTACATGCATCCTGCTGATTTTATCTGCTATATCTCGACTGTTACCTTCTGAAGCAGGTAACAAATGTGTGTATCTGTACATTCAAAAATACAATCTTGTGCTGGATTCTATATGCTGTGACTAACTGAATGGTCTTACACTTTTTAAAAGATAAAGCAGCACAGTAAAAGCAGTTCTGCTCAGCCAACAGATCGCAAATTTTGAAAAGACTATGCAGTAAGGCAAAAGTTTCCAAAATAGATTTTGGATTAGCTCCAGCGTTACTTAATAAATGAGAATTTTTATGCACATACAATGTTCAAGAAACGCTTTGTTCCCTCTCTTGCTGCAGGTCCTACTCCACACCCAAAGGCATAGTGGGAGGGAGGAACTGTCATGTTCTCTCCAGGCTGGGGGCATGCAGTGTACTGCTCATGTTCCCTTCAACCCTACACAACTCAGAGCCTTTGACAAGGACATTGATGAGACATATTGTCACGGTCCAGGGCCAAGATTCCCTGCCACATCTGCCCCGTTAAGATGTTGACTGTTCACACAAGACTGCTGTGGTCTGGTTATGGTCTTCACTCAATATAATTTTGACAAAAAAATCCAAACAGATTGTACTCAATGATGACAAAGAAATCTTCATCTGCAGCATCTGACTTCCAGGCTCTGGATGAGAGAGAGAAAACAGGCTGTATGTGTTAAAGTATGATAACCAACAGTAAACAAGCTAAAATGCTTTCGTTGCCTTTAGGAAATGGAGAGGTAAATCATGTATCATTATCACTGAGAATTTGCTGAAGGGAAAAAGAGGTCTGCCCTGGCACACAGCCTGCCTGCTAACTTGGACATTTTGCTGTTCCTTGCTGAGTGTTTTGCTTGTGCAACCTCTCCAAATTTCCCCTACGTCACTCTTGCAGCCTGTTTCCTGGTCACTTTGGCCTCTGCAGGAAGTTGGCAAACCTCTTCATGTGGATGCTTATGTGTCATAATAAATTGTCCCCTCCCATCCATGCACCCACCCACCCATTTAATAAACGTGCAGGATTTCCTCCACAGGGAACAGGCAGCAAATAAGTTGGATGTAGCAGCAATCTCCACATTTCAGTGATTTGGACATTTCCCCCTACAATTACAATGTGACAACCAGCTCACACATACTGCTGTTTTTGCAGCAAAAACACAGCTTACAAAAATCATCTTTCCCAGCTACTGCCCCTTGACCAAATATCATCTTTCACAGTCATTCTGCCTTGACCATATGCGGATTGATCCTATGGATACAACTAGTGAGTTCCAAATGAATACATTCTCTCTTTACCTCCGATTTCCAATAAGCATACCAGTTTGTAGACTGGAATAGGTAGACACAGACCAATTGCCCTTCCCTCATATTTCTCCCTAGGCTCCAGAGTCCACAACCAAAACAAGAATGCCTTGATTTCAGTGGATTTTTAACTTAAGAAATGGGTGACGATTTCAAGATTTATTCTTATGCATAAAAAAGCCTAACATGGGATTAATTTAACTATTTTTAGTAATCAACATTTTAGTTAGTTGTTTTACAAATAGGTATTGATAATCAACAAAGAAATCAGGCAATGATTTGAGGTCACTTTAGTGACCTCACCCCAAATTAGAGACAACATATTATTCAAGTACAAACTTGCCTCCATTAACGATAAAACATCTGGGTAATCTGCAGGGTCTCTAGAGTGCAGGCAAGTAAGACTCCTGTGTCTCATGTCCTACATATAAATGGTCAAACAAATACTAAACAAAAGGCTACACAAAGAAACAGGATGCACCAATTCAAAGCATATGACTCTTGATTTAATGCTTAGATTTGAGAGCAGCCACTGAAATGGTTCATTAATAGCAATGCAGCACTTGACCCACTGCCAAGGAAGAGTGGGTGGTCTCCGTCATCGAAAAAGTCTTTTGAAAAAGTTCATTCAGTCACTGAGAAACTGAGCAAAACCCACACAGACTAATGCAATACTGGTGTGTTTTAGGCAGACCTTGCAGATCTGTTGCCACTAGTAAAAAGGGTCACAAACAGGCCATTCATTCATCACAAACAGGTATTCCAAAGACTGCAATTTCTGCATATCTCTGCATGTTGTAAGTTATGTTCACGCAACTGTGACTTTTACAATTTTGCAAAATCTGCTTCTCTGGGCTTTTTGCATTTTATACACTTTTAAATATATTTTTGTTGCTCCTATGCCTAAATTTAGTAGTACAGGGAGTTAATTTACAATCTGAAACTGTACTTGCAACTTTATGTTCTGCAATGGAAAAATTGAAGTGAAAATAAAGATTTCAGGTCCAGTTATCAAATTTTTATTTGACTCCCATCCAAAATTGTTCTGAAGGGTGAATATATACACCCCTCCTAAAAATAGTCTTCTAAGAAGAAAACTGTCCAAAATGGGTCTTTATAAAGTTCTGTAACTAGAATTTTTCAAACATGGAGATAAATAATTTATTATTTATTCATTAACTATTTAGTCTTATGGGGAGAAACTCCTTTATAAAATGTTCTAGACCAAAAACACAAGATGCAAATAGAAAAACAGACAGGAGATTCATTAATCTATAAAAAATGTGTATAAAGTGACCCTGGTATTGAATACATTCTGCTTTAAATTACTTAGTTTCCTGGATTAGAATAGGAAGTTGAAGGATATGTGATGAAAGGGAAGTTCTGGATTAAAAGGTGAGTGAAAGTAGAAGGCTCAGAAGAGTCTTCTACAGTTGAAAAGGGGAAAAATGAGAATTTGAGATGGACAAAGTCAAAAACATTCAAATATTAAACAATAACTAAACTAAATCAGTTGTGTCACCAGTGAAGATGAACTGTTAGGATATCAAATAACTGTATTAACCCTGGTGATATAATTTGCTGAAAATTCCTCTTTAAGCTCAAATGACAAATTATTAAAATATACATTGTTTCATATGCATCCCAAGCAAATTTCAAGCCAGAGAAAGAGTGTAAAAGATACTTCATGTATATTTAGTACTGCTACCCTGCAATGGTCCTGTTGGATACGATTAAGCAATCTCCTTGCAGAAGAGAGGGGAAGAGGTGGGAATTTTTCCATCCAGGAAACACACAACAGTGAACTCTGGAATTGAGATGCAAATATTACTCTCCCAGACTTCTTAGTAATTGAGCATTGCTTTACAGATGTTAACTTAAATTTGCTTACTCACAGCACACATCAGTCCAGAATTCCCAGCACAGAGCTGTCTAGTGAGTAAATCATCATGGAGATCCTCATGAGAGGAAAGCACATCTTCAATTCTTAAAATATCCAACCTCCTGCCAAGTCTGTCGTTGTGCTCTTGGCTCAGTGAGTAGAAAGGATTCTGGTGGGAGAGACATGGAAGAAACACACCTCACAGAGGACTGGTTTTAAGGCTCTAGAAGGTGGTGTTATAAAGGGTAAGACAGTGATTAGGCCATTTTAAAAATTGCGGTGGTAGTCACTTTTAGGGAAGAATGTTAAGACCATAGGATAACCTTGAAAGAAATTATCCACTGGGATGAGAGGAAAAACCAAGGTAGGTATAGCTAAAACCAGGGAAAATAAGAAAATGCCTTGCTTCTCCTGTAATTTGACACTATGGAGGAAGTGGATTTAATTTGTCCAAAGTTCTTCAGACCTTTCTCTTTTCAAACAGTCATAGATTTAACATTATTTTTTATTCTTTTACATTTTGGTGGTGTGGTTAAGAGTCTGAAAAAAAAAAATGTCAGAATTTCAGTTACTTCAGTTACATTTTTCAGCATCTTACATCCCAGACTCTTAGGATAACAGGTCCTGTTTTAAAAAGAAGCAGTAGACTCTTCTCAGACTGCAACCTGGATTTCTGCTTCAATACATCAGATATCATATTTAGTGACCTTCTTGGTGTGTTGCAAGACTTTTCTTCCCACATACCCTTCATCTTTGCAGAACAGTTGGAACCTGAATAATTACGTATTTCTGTTCCATTATATAATTTTTTCAACTCCACTATCATAATGATAGCTTTCTCTAATTGCTTTATCATCTGATCTAGCATTAGGCAAATTCAACTTTTCTCAGAACTTCATAGGAAACTCATTAGTCAGATAAACTGTTGGAATCCCAGAGCTGCATTATTAACTTCAGTGGTAACTTCATTATCAACTTGTAGTAGTAAATGAGGAGGGTCTCATCCAGCATGAAACATCTGAACAGAATCACAGAATCACCAGGTTGGAAAAGACCTTCAAGATCATCAAGTCCAACCCATGCCCCAACACCTCAACTCAACTAAACCATGCCACTGAGCGCTGCTTCAAATGTGTTTTTAAACACGTTCAGGGATGGTGACTCTACCACATCCCCAGGCAGACCATTCCAATATTTTATCCCTCTTTCTGTAAAAAACGTTTTCCTAACATCCAACCTATACTTTCCCTGGTGCAACTTAAGACTCAACGTTGCTTCTCATCTTGTCTAGCCTATTTATTCATTACTACTGCCTCTTAGCTTTGGGGCATTATAAGTTGTTCTAAATTATTGTCACTGCAGGTCTGAAATGAGGGGAGCAGCAATGTTTTGCGTGACAGGAGTAAAGGACAACAAGAGGAAGAGGGAAACCTTGAGAACATGGTGCTGAAGAGGATTGTGCCAAGAATTACGTGCTGGTTAGGAGGTCAAGGGCATCAATGGAGTTTCTGGGATATCTGAAAGAGCGAAGGCTCCATGCTCAAGTACCAGGCAGCTGTACCATCAAACACAGGTTTTTTTGCTTTTCTGGGAGGAAGGCTCTCTGTCTCACTTCCACTTTAATTACACTGACAATAAATGCTTAATTAAATGCAACAGTTTGCCCCTGAGGGGCTCTCAAAGATGAAAACATTTACATATCAAACCAAAGAATAGTAACATCATTACTAGGATGAAGTTTTCTTGGAATTATGTGATCAAGTCCTGTTTTCCATGGTGCAGCATATCAGTGTGCTACACACTTGGCACAAAACTGTATCTTTACAGAGTTTTGTTTGTGTGTTGTTTGTTTGTTTCGTTAAATAAGATCAATGTATGGAAAAAGAGTCAAAATAAATGTAAGTCTTTGCTGAAAGATGTGCAAATTTTTAGACTTTTAGTTAGTTTTAGATGGGAACATCTGCCTTGGACTCATTTTAGTCTTATGAAGGTTGTCACCCTTCCGAAAGGAATTCCTGTTTCCCTTCCTTTCACACACATATGCACTGCTTATCAGGGCATCTAGAGGAACACACAGATCTGTCTGATTAAGAAAAAAAAGATGGCCTGTCACTCATCATATCCCTCGGATTCAACAGAAAGGAAATTCATTTTAGTGAGCATTGAAACCAAACAATAGCAAGTCTGCAGCTGTTTCAGGAGTCTGATGTCAACAGTGCTAAACACATTTTTATCTCATTTGAGATTTATTGAAAAAACAGAGTGCTTGATAAACAGTGGCTGACAAAAACCAAAACAGATTAGCTCAGCAAGTAAAATAGAATAAGAGGAGAATTGTGCCACACATATTTTGGAACCTATCAAATAAATCCATTTATTTAAAAATATTAGCTAGCTGAAAAATAATTTCTGTTAAGATTTATCCATAGTGTTACATTTCCTGGTCTGTGTATAAGAACTATAAGTTTAACTTTGAGGAAAATGCCATTTTTTGAGGTTTGTTTGAAACATGTTAGAATTTAAAGCAGTTTCATCAATGTTTATTCATCCCCTTGGCTAAGAAACCAATATCCTCCTCTCAGAGTGACAATGTTCAAAAAAGAAGAAAACAACCGCTATTCTTTGAAGCTTTCAGAGATGGCATAGTACAGGATTAGCTATAAACTCTTTTTGCTTACTTTGTAAGAGGCAGTATGATCCAATTGCTTTTTCTGTTCTCTACATGGGATCTTCCTGTTTTCTTTAGCTCCCACACTACTCTTTTTTATCTTCTATAAAAAATCCAGATGGCCAAGATTTAGGACAGCCCATGCTTGGTGACTAATGCCTAATGCAGAGGATGTTACGTTTTCTGAAGAATAGGCAACGAGTAAACAATGAAAAGATTGTTTACACTGTCTGCCAAGAAAAAAAAAAAAAAGAGAAACTTCTGAAAATTACTTTCACAGCATCCAAATCCCACCCTCCCATTCACAACATTCTGTAACCCTCTGAGGATCTTTAAATGCTCTTCAGTATTCCTTAAGAGAAAAATGCTTCAGGGCTACAAAATGCATCCAAAACCAGCCCCCCCCAAACATCTAATTTTCATGAAAATGTTCGGTATTAGACAGCTCATTTAAACATGGGAATGGTCAGCCACTGGTCAAACTCATCCCAGACACTGGGCAGTAAGTGGACCACCTGGTAGCACTGCAGGAGTCCTTAGACATGGAGATGAATGACTCTGCTGTGTCATCTCCAGTCAAAGGACCAGGAATCAAGGAAGAAATGCCGACTCCACATGAAAGATTGTCAGGGATTTAAAGACTGGTGAATTGTGTGTGTTAAATCTTCTCACAGAAGGGAGTGGGAGGGGGAGGGAGGAGAAACTTGCTTCCTCTAACGGATCAAAGCAGAAAAGCAAATCCAAACTCACGAACAAAATGCAGTGCATCATCTTAGTATAAGTCTGTGTTAATAAATTAAATTGCACCAAAGAATGTTTCTGAGCACAGTGCACACTGTGAAAGGAGTTTATGACATGACTTTGGCTTAAATGAAACATTTGCTGAACTACAACCATATAAGATGGCTAATTTGGCAACTGCAGTGTATATGTTCAAAAAAAGAAATCTATCCATACAAAGGTGATTAATATCTCATGAAGAAATATTTTAAGGTAGATAAAGAATTCCAGAGAAATAAGGATTACAGGTCACATCGACCTATAAATATGGTTGCAGTGAGGAGATCCTTACATACTTTTCAAAGTAAAAATATAATACCATGATTTACAGATTAATTCAGTTTGCAAATTTATGCTCCACTGAATGGTTAACATAGGCAATAAGCAGCACTGTAAATTGACTAAAAGATTGATGTGTTGAAAGCAGTGGGGACTAACATAAATGACAAAAAGAAAGAAGAAAAATTACGGCAATTAATATGCCATCTGATGTCTTCCCCTCTGGGAAATTAAGATTAAAAGACTTACTACATGATTTTTCAGAAATCATATTCCTTTGCAATTAGCTTTTATGTGATACCCCCTTTAAGGCAGTATACACTTCATGCTATCTGGAGACTTTCTTTCCTCCAATTATTAGACCCTGCTCAGGAGGAAGATATTGGCAGTCAGTCAGGGCTTCTGCACTACAAGAACAATATTCCCAAGGAACAACAGTGGCCACCCCCTCATACAGTGGCTTACTGGAAAAGCTCTGCTCTTGATTTCTAAGTTTGAACAAGTAAAAATAAATGAAATATATGTGTTACCTGGAAGGTTAAGGAAAACAGAAGCAATGTTTTCTGCCACTGACACAGCCAAGACCTTTTAACTGTTGCACAATTATCTCCAAACCCATGACAATATGAACTACAATGATCCCAAGTGTAAATGAGTAACCAAACAGCTTTTGAAAGGAAGAGAAGCATGTTTATGGATTGATTGCATGCTACAATACCAGATAATGCTATCACACAAATGGCAAACATTCCCTAACTGCTACCTCATGAGGTCAGTTTCACTGCTGAGAAGGCAGAGTGGGAGCCTAGAGGATCTCCAGGCGTGACAGTGCATCATAGTGTTGCATCCAATAATGCATGCAAGGTGACGCCTCTCCTCGTTTTACCACTGCAGCACAGAAAAGGGTAGGCTGTGTTCCCACCAATGGTATTTTGGAGAACAGGACTGGTCTGTGAGCACAGCTTGCCCCTATTTACCTCTGCACAGCGCTCACCCTGTTTACCTTTAAAAGCTTACTGTCTCAAAGGTCCAAATTCTTCAGTGCAACTGTAACTGCTTTGCAAAACAAAGCAGCCTTCATCTGGTTTATTGAGCTTCTTAAGAATTTTCCTTATGTAATGCAAAACTCAAGTAATCCACAGACATGAAAGCAATGCCTTTGCTGTTTGAACATTTCACATTGTTAGTAGGGGAGCATCTGAGGCAAATGGGCCATGGTTAAACATCTCCTAGTCTTACAGATCTTTGCTTCTTACAGCTTTCTTCAGGCAACTTCAAAGAGTGCTAGAGTCTCGGACTTGCACAAGTTGGATCAAGGTGCAGAGGGTATGAAAACGAATTGCTGCCACCATTTTACTGAAGCGCAACCTAATTGTGGGGCAGAAGGGTTAAACTCTGAATGTCAAATCTGCAAATACATTTTCATTTCCAAATGTTTTTACTGGATTTGAGCAGCAACCAAAGAACAATGCTGCTGAGCTAAAACAGACATTAAAATCCCATGCACTCTGCTGCTGGTGTAGCTCTTTGAATTCATTAGCCATATTTCTCTCCTGTTTGACTGTGTTATTACTATTTTCTTTCATTCTTTTTCCAGCAGCTACCTATAGTTACACTTGATGACAGTTATTGTTTCCATTGTTGCTTTTCTAGTGCAGTGTCCAAAAAGGCATTTTGCTTTGCTATATGTAATAAAACACAGACTAAAAGAAGAAGAGAGCACAGAAAGGATCTGTCCACTAAAATAACAACAGGCCCCTGACAAAGGATCAGCAGGAAGTCCTACTCTCCAGGACTTCCAAAGATGATCCTGGATCAGCAGATACATCATATACAGAAGATTAATATCTGTATATATGTGTTTCTCACTCCAGAAGACAAGAACTAAAAAATGGAACTATTATGAAAAACAAATCATACACTCTATAAGCAGTTAGTGCAGTATTTGTTAACAAGGAGCTTTTTGCATTCTGAAACTTATAATTCTTTATTGGAAGGCAGCACTTATTTAACCCTGAAGATCAAAGGTTTTCTACCATAATGACTACAAATGAAGTCAAGGACTATTCAGCAGTGGAATCTTCCTCTAGGATTCAAGGAAAAGAAAGTTGAGGTCTCAGGTCTGTAATGCTCTTATTATTATTGTTCTTCCCCATCTTCTCTAACAGACAGGTAATATGTGGTTATCATGCACTCCTCTGGAATCCTAAATCTGGATTTGATGACTATGGAGAAGAATGTCAGTGTTGAGAAGACTACAGCTTCTTTATTTAACTACAAACTTGACCATCTTGTCTTTGCAGTAGCCACAGAACAATTTCTATTACAACAGAAATAAAGATCCTTGTAGCTGTAGAAGCATCAAGAAAGTAAAGTGAAAGGGTGGTGGAGCACATAGACACTACACTGCCACGTTCCATGCTCAGAATCCTCTAGGACTGATGGGTTTCCTATGCAGCTTACAGAATTCTACCATCTCGTTCCTTGAAGCACTCATGTGTAAAAAAACCTGACCTTTTAATCCTTCAAACTATCATTCAGTCAGGATATTGAAGGCTCTTTTCACCATCTGAAATATCAGACTTAAGTTCTTCAGCTGATACTCAGGGCTGTCTACATAGATAATACAAGGCATCAGTGAATCACTTATGGAAAGAGCTGAAGTTTGATGTCTCTGCCTTCATGGGGCATTCAGTCGGCTCAAAGCTTTCTGCCTAAATCTAGAATGCCCAAGTGCCTTTAAATGAAACATTATCACTTATATTACTGAAATCCAAGACATTAACATGTTTACAGGTGGGGACTCTTCAGAATAAAATAAAATTAATTTCATTTCATCTTCCCAAGAGAAACTCACATAGACAAATTAGAATCCAGATTCAAACTAGCCACAAATTAGAAAATCCAAATCCTCCTACCAACACAAACCATGAAGAAAGAAAAGAGTACTACAAAAAAAAGAGAGAGGAAAGTATCACAATATGTGTTTACTTCATGGTCTACTATATCTTTTCCCTTAATAGTTTCTACAACATTAGGAAATGCAGAGTAATCCCATTTCACAGGTGGTAATTTAATACTAAAATTCAAAGACTGGAAACATGTACGCTCTTCAGACCCATATTCTGAAATTTAAGTACAGGCTTAGTACTAAAGTCTTATAGTCCTAGGGCTTAAATAGGTCTCCTTCAGGTCAGAACAGAAGTCTGTGCCGTTGAAATAGGTCTTCTAAGCTCAGTGCTAGATTACTTCTTGGGTCTACTGGTGAAGTTGGCTTCTAAGACTCCTTTGAACACCTGTATGTGTTTTTTATGAGATGATGTTTGGTAAGCCCTCTTCATGAAACTTATGTTACAGTCATGGACAGATTTCTAAACATAACTTGTATGTGCAAATATTTAGATACACTTTCAGAAAGAAGTGATGTAGAAGACACAGAGGGAATAGAATAAAATGGAAAGGAATGGAATGGAATAGAATAGGATAGAATAGAATAGAATAGAATAGAATAGAATAGAATAGAATAGAATAGAATAGAATAGAATAGAATAGAATAGAATAGAATAGAATAGAATATGTCAGTTGGAAGGGACCTACAAGGATCAACTTCATGAACCCTTCAGGGCTGACCAAATGGCACATCATGTTATATTGGGCATTATTCAAATGTCTCTTAAACACTGACAATCTGGGGGACACCAACCACCTTTCTAGGATGCCTGTTCCAGTGCTTGATAAGCTTCTTAAATGGTGGGGGCAGAGGTGCAGTGAGCACTCCAGGTGAGGCTGCACAGCACTGAACAGTGGGATAATCCCTCTCCTGTGGCTGGCTCGAGGCTCGCGGCTGCCATTTGCCCTCTGGGCTCCTAGGGCACACTGAGGGCTCACACTGAGCCTCATGTTGACAACTACTCCCCGTGAAAGTTTCCATGATATTTCCATCATAGGTAAGCTCCTCATCATTTCCAAAGGTCTTTCACTGGCATCTTGCAAACAGGAGGAAATGAGCAATGGATATACAACAACCTGTGGGAATTTTCAGATCAAAATCTCCAATAATTATGGCCATTAACATATTTCAACATAATGCTATTTAATAACGATATCTTTGGGAGATTATCGGAATTAATAGTCCTTAGGGGGAAGATAATGGACCAAAACCAAAAAAGCCCATGATAAGTACTCAAAATCTAAATAGGCAGTACTCAAAAATCAAAGCATTAAGGAGCCAGCAGCAGTAGCCATGTGTATAGAATGAGATAGACATTAAAATAAATATGTACATATTTAAATTAAAATAGCATTATGATTCTTTTGTTCCAAAGCAGAGAAAAAGTCAAGCAAATAATTTTTTCCTTCCCAATTTCCTGAATGGGCTGTCCACATAAGTTTTTTCCAGTACACTGAAAATAAAACTGATGTGAATATTCCAAGTGGGCAGCAAGGGGTCAGTTTTTCTGTCTTCCAGGCAAAATATTGTGTTTTCCAAATACTTAAAAGATTTTCTTTGGATATTTATGTGTTTTACAAAAGTGGGATTGTCAACAAAATATCAAGGGAAATTTCCATTGCTTTGTGCTGTATACAGAAGCTCAGAAAGGATTCAAAGTAAAATGGCTCAAAATGCACCCAGGCAGCAGTGGCGAGGGCAGTGTTTGAAAGGAATTCACTCTGCTCCTGCTGAGTCAGTGCTGTGTGATGGCTTCAAAGAGCCTCTCTGTCCCCAGGCTCACCTGGCTGGGGAAAAAGTTACAGCACAGCTGCCTTAACAAAACAGAGTGGCAAGTGTCACTCTGCCACGTCTGACTCCAACCATAACCAAGAATGGGAATCAAACTTAACTTATCCAATTCTTGTTTCTGTCCCACTTTCCAAAAGGGAAAAAATTACTAGGTTACAATCTATTTCACAGTAGCGAATCAGGCTCCCCAGCTCAACATTCAAATGCTTTATTTGCTTCCAGCCAAAACAAAGATCTTTGGAGAAGATAAAGCCTTCTATGAAAATATCTAATCAATATTCTGTCAAAATAGAAAATCAAGGTTCAACAAATGCCAGAAAAAAAAGAGAAAATAATGTGCCACATTTTAAATCCATTCCGTGGCAAAAACCTGATGGGAAACCAGTGGATCCTATGGATTTGGAAATAAAAGCAGAGAAGAGCATCAGGGCCAACTAGAAAAGTTCTAACAGCTTCAGACAGAGAATGAGTATGAAGACTGGTTCATTTAGCCTACCAAAGAAATGGTAGGTATGAGAAAGGGTGTCAACTAAAGGACATAATAGAAATCTATGAATCAGTGGGTAGAAGGGAGAAGGTGAGTAAAACCCGACTGTTCGTTACATCTTTACAGAACACATTTGTATGAAATGAAAATGTAAGGTGATAGACTCAAAGCAAACAAGAGGTTCTTCTTCAGCAATGGGCAGCCTCTAGGCATAGAACCTTGTAAGTACCACACACTCACAATGGTTTAGAACAAATTAAGGCAAATTCAAGGAAGGAAAATGATGCCTAGTAGCCTTCACTCACATGATTTATGCTTCTGTTGGCTAAGGGAATTCCTTGAACCTAGAAGACTGTCCTTGATAAGAATTATCTTGCAGTTTCCCTGCTGTCACAAAATTGCTTGGTACCAGCTAGTGGGCACTTGCAGAGACAAGTTCAGAGAACAGAGGAATTTCATGTAAGTCCTATTGAACTATCACATGTTCAATATTCATGTTTTTCTTTCATACATGGGGTGCTGTAAAACAGCAGAAAAGAGCTATTCTGGTACACAGGTAACCTCTAGTTTTTCAGCAGTGGCAGTAAGACTACAGCCTGACTAGACACCTGTAAAATACACTGACATTCATTCCATAAGTTTCAAAGAGATCCTAATTTATGGATTTATACCTTCACACTTAGAAACACAATGTAACTAAACAGTTATGAAAGAGATTTATGTTGGTATTCAGTTCTCTGGCCTGCAGCCTCTGAAAGTTCAGAGGAACAAAATAAAATGGAAGCTTTCTCAAAAAGGGAAATGGTTGCTTGGAAAGTTCTATACCATCTTGCAATGTTTTCAGCACATTACTTAACAACAAATAATCCAGAGAGCGAACTTTGTTCTGTTTTATCACACTAGAGTTTTCCCATGTGCAGCCAAAGCAAGCTCTAGGATCCCAAAGGCTGACTGCGTATCGATTTTACAACAGACCACACAGACTTCCAAGTGCACCAATGACAGCTTTTATTATCAACGCACCTCACTTTCCAACAAAGTTAGAAATAAAACCTTATTCACCTTTCAGCTGAAGGATTTCTCCACTTTTGACCATTTCTGATTAACTAGCTCATCTCCAGATGCTTACAAGTTACATATCTGGTGTCTGAGATAAACAGGTCATTTTGAGACAACTTTTTTCCTTTCAGAAGCAATTTGCTGAGTCACTTATACCAATCCCTCTGAGTAAAAGAATAATGGATCACATAAAGCCCTCTAGATATTTAGGCTTTTGCAATTATACTTTTATTACACAGCTGATAGGGGATGGCAATTTTCTTCTCCACACTCACTTGCCTACAACTGAAAATATTCTTTCAAGCTGTAGTAATTATCATTATCATTATCATTAAAAATGTCTCACATAATTCAGCCACGCAGGGATCCTGTGTCTTCTTATGTCCCAGTAACCTATTCCTTTTGACATGAATTACAGTCACTTCACTGGATGAAACACAAACACATACCACTCCTGGTCCAGAACTGTATGTGTCTTTCTGTTCTGCATCTGCACAGTGCCTATTTGAACCTGGATGGTAGTTCATGAGAAAAGTGAAGTTTTTTTATTATTGCAATAAAAGATAAGCACAGCTCATCAGTCCCTAAACATCAGAAATAAAAGCAAAATTGTCAGTAATTTTGACTGCAAAGACAATTTCTTCTGCAACGATACAAGTAATTTAGCTATTAGTTTTTAGCTGTTGCTCATACTTGCTTAATGCCTGTCTGTTTATCCCAGCTGTATAGTACAGGCATGAGAGCAGAACAGGGATAATATAAACAGTTTAGGAAGCTAAACACACCTCATGAAATTTGATGTTCACAAGACACTGCTTGGTGCATGGTCAAGTTACAGATTATTTAGCTGTCCTAAGAATTTCCCTGACCTGTGATAACTGTGGCCAAAGTTTATCTCTCATTTCCTGTCCTATTCCCCTCATCAACCCTAGCTCCCAGTTACACTGTTCAACACCAAAGTCAAGCCTGAGTGTGTCATAGCTTAGGAACTTTGGAACAGCTTCTGCCCCATCCTTAAGGCTGGCTGCTTCCTGCGTTCTCCTCGATCATGTCTGGCATGAGTTGAATGAATCTCAACACTGGTTGTTTAAATACTGTGAGCCTAGAGACAGCTTTACTACTCAAGACTAGGCCCCTTTTAGTGAGAGAAAAAATAGCAGAGAACTCCAAAACTACCTTAATTTAATTACTTCAGTTGCACTCAATTTTCTTCACTAGAAAATGTATCACTTATTTCACCTCTTCTCCAAGCGTCTTCTGTGCTAAAGCATTCATTAAGTTTTCCGTTAATATGTATTGTCTGCATGCTGTCCCTGAGAACGTATTTGCCTTTCAGCAGCACTGCTTTGAGCTCTCTAACACCCCTTTCAAAGTGTCGGCCTTACACTGAACTGTGTTGCAATCTACTCAGGGAAGATTTTCAGTTCATAAACATTTCTGTTTCAAACAATCAGAGTTGTTTTATATTCCTTTATACAAAGGAACCTGAAGCCAGTAAATCTGCTACTGAATTGGAATGTACAGCAGACTGCATGCTGCATTGGAAGGGGAGGCAGGCACTGTCAACACAGAGGATTTGTAGCTGCCTCACCTAGTCAGGCACAGCCTTGCCCTACAAATTTCACCATGCTGTCTTCTCACACCACATCTGACATCCTTGGCCAAGCTCCACAGCCTGCCTTGTTCCTAGATGTTTTACCAAGCAACCTTTGAATGAAGGGCACTGTGTATGTAGGACAGTTCAACACATTTAGAATCCAGACTTGCTTGCAGTCTACACAGGTAGATTGTCTTGTGTTCTGCAGCTCTGGTGACTACGTGCAGGTGCAAGCACACAACTTCCACTATATGAAATCAAGGACTTGGTGCACACTATATAGAGACAGAGAAGTAGCAGAAGATTTGTATTGAGATGTAGAAGACAAAACAAAGGTTACAGGCTTATTAAATTCAAATTATGAGTATTTTAGGCTGTGATTTTTCACAGGTGTTCATGTGAACATGGCATCTGAATCCATCTAGAATTCATTGTAACTAAAAATATTAATTTACATAGGCCTTTTTAAAGATTCCAGGATCCACAGGCTTGTTTTTACTGATAGCACTTTCTTCCGTGTCAGTTTTAACTGATATTTGAATAACCATCTTTCTAGACTCCTCATTCTCTTCTAGTGCAAGAACACTCCTCCAAAATATAAAACACACAGACTGCCTTACACAGTTACAAATGCAGTGAACCTCATTACCACAGAAAACCTTACCTGTAAAATAGCGCAGAGGAGCAGGTTTTTCTTGGGTAAAGGAGCAAAGAACCCAGCAAAAAAGCTGTAATCCCTAAAGTGATAACTTTCACGGTGATGGCATGTGCCTTAATTGTATACAAAATGGCTGGTTTATGTGCCAATCAGGACTATAGATGCAAAGGCAAAACGTATTCTTTTATCACGGAAAGGAAAAATTTGACTCACTGTTTATAGCGGAAGAAGAGACATGCAAGACACAAACAAACAGAGTGGTGGGTGAAAAACTACGCAAGCACTTATCTCACAGAAATTTCATGAAGAGGATACACCCCCATGGATGTGGAACTTAGAGTAAGGGAACTGATGGGAGGTGCAGCTATCCCACAAATGGCTATATGCACAGTGCAGCTCAGAGCTATTGTTCCTTATCTTTGCACTTGTTCCTCTCCTGATTGTTGTGAGCTATAACAAAGTCTTGTTTATATGTGAGTCCTGTCTCTTTTTATTTTCCACAGAAATTTCACATTACCTCTGTGGTTTTCTGCATCCTTAACAGAAGCCTATTT
Source organism: Orthonyx spaldingii (assembly GCA_013397795.1). Classification (NCBI taxonomy): domain Eukaryota; kingdom Metazoa; phylum Chordata; class Aves; order Passeriformes; family Orthonychidae; genus Orthonyx; species Orthonyx spaldingii. The sequence goes on along the minus strand of VZTJ01005189.1, from coordinate 88,356 downwards.
GGTAGGAGTCGATAACAACATATTCTTTTCTTTGAGATGCAGCTGATGAAATCAGAAAATTTGCTACTACTCCTTTTCGAAAAGTGGAATTCAACTGTCTCCAACTCAATCTCCTTACAGACCATGTCTGTTTTCTTTACAGACAAAGGAGATGAAAGCTTTACCCAAGGATTGTGTTTATACAGCTTAAATACCTGAAGCAGCTCTCATTCCAGAGTCACATCATACAAGTAAAATTTTATGGGCCAATTAGAAAATCAGAGTGTAATATCACTTGGCCACAGCTACCTCTGGGTGGATGGATAGAGATATCAGCAAATTAGTTTGCTTAAAACTTGGCTACACAAAAAATAAGGGAACCTCACAGGAAGTACCAAGATAAGAATTTCTCCAGGACCATGCTGACAAATTTTGTTTTGAAATTGATTAAAATTGTTTAAAAAGTCATATTTATTTTTCTCAATTTTTTCTTCTAGGTTTTGGTTTGATTTGGTTGAGGGTTTTGTTTTGCTTTGGTTTTGTTTGTTTTGTTTGGGTTTTTTTGGCGGAGGGGGGAGATGTTATGTATAAATAATACCTGGAAAATAATTCCTGCTTATTTTCTTAGGCAGACATTTTTGCCTCTTTGCGTATCTAAGAGCAGGGTAGCTTTGGTACCAGTACCTAGTTTTAGCCTATTAGTTTGCTGAAGGTTTGCAAAAACATTTGTGCCCAAGTACAAATATATTCAGGGTGACTCAGCTGTGATTTTCCACAGCAAGTATTGAATTTACATGCAAATTTGGAAGTTTGTGTAAATAGTCAGTGAGCCCAGAAACAGAGGAAGAATAGTGGGGGAAGGCTGCTTATTTGCCTGAGACCAAAACCCGTGCATCACGAATTTTGCCCAAGTCACATAGGCAGTGGGAGTTGAGCCTGTGGTACTGGTAGCATGTAACTCTTCAAGTAGACAGACATCTTACTGTGTCCCCATACTAGCAAACTTACATAAGCAGGGAAGATGTAGTGTTTATTCCAGCAATGTGTCATTCACCCTGACTTTAAAATAGGGTTGAAAATAACTTTCAGAGAAATCAGTTTTGCATACTAGACCCACATATTGTGCTCATTTTAACTAGCACACTATTTACTTCTAATGTATTTACATAGCATCTTTTTGGCTGTACTTCTCTCCTGGTGAGCACAGTCAAAAAAAAAAAAAGGCAGTGACCTCATTTCCAATGCTGCAGAAGAAAACTACTAGCTTGCCCTGACTATTATGCTTGAATGGCACCCAATCACAAAATATCCAACATTGTAAATTTCTGTACCAAGTAATCCAGTGTTTAAAGATTTTGGAACCATTTGTGGACACAGGAAATACAAAGTCCATGTGGGGAAATCCCATCACATGTTTTATCTACATCGCCCATTATCCTGAAAGCAGCTTCCTATATCAAGAACACATCTGCTCACAGAATAAAGACATGCCCACAAATTAGTGATAATGTGTGCATATGAGAGGTGCATCTTGCACTCATTCAGCAGTACAGATGAATTATTTCCATTCAGTGGGGCTGCAAGAAGAAGTTAAATCTGTAGTTCAGTATAGCCCTCAGGACTTCAGTGGCATACACTGGAAAAGCCAAGCTCCCTGCCATTTCCTCAATATTTACATCTATCAATGCTCCATTTTCAGTATGAAAATGTGGGAGAATAAAAAAGAAAAACACAAAATGAATGAAAAGAAAGAGGCAGAAGAACAATTGCATCCTATGATTAATCTCCAGATGACATAGAGTTAATTTACATCTATTTTGTGCAATTTTGGTGAATCCATATCCTCAAGAAGATTAAAAAAAAAATGTGATTCTGAGGAGAGAGAAAAGCTAGATAAATACAAACCTTTAAAACTGTGTTCAGCCTCCTGTCTCTTGATTGTAGAAACCAGAACTTGGAAAAAATAGCACTTGTTTTCTTGAAAGGCTTCTATTAAGAATGCAAGAAAATTGAAGTAATGTGAAATCTCCATGGAAAATGAAATCAAGAAGGGACAGGACTCACTTGTAAACAAGACCTTGTTACAGCTCACAAGTATAAAAGGAACTAATTGCCCTGAGATTAGGTCAGGTGGTAAGAGCATGGTGCTAAAAAACCCTAATGTTCAATCTCCGTATGGGCAATTTACTTAAATTTGGATTTGATGGTTCTTGTAGGTCCCTTTCAGCTCCAAATATTCTGTGATTCTGTAATGCAATGATAATGAACAATAACTCTAAATTGCACTATGCATGTGGGTCATTACCCTCAATCCTTGCTACAGAGGCTGGCTCCTGTGCAGAAGGGTTAGAACCAGACACTCTTTTATTCCCACAGCCGTGGACCCTTCCTGGGAGAAGCCTGTAATGGAAAATTCAACTCACATTCACATCTTTCCTCAGTAACACATCTCCATTCTGTTTTCAGAACTCTAATTCCAAAGAGTTGGACCTTGTCATCACAATTGTTATTGCTGATGATATTGTCAGTGTCATCTGCAACTGCCATTTTGTGATGAAGCCTTGGTTTGCTTGCTGACATTCCATGATGCAAGGAAGCCTGCAGACCAAACCTGAAAACAGCACAATTTTACAAATAGAGAGGATGTGAGCGCAAATGAGAGCAATAGAGAGGATTCCTCCAGCAGAATCGTCTCAGGTTTATCTTTACAACCTGCATTCTTAGCTCAAAAATAAAAGAAATAGCAAAAACTCACAACTTTCCCCCAAAACAAACAAAAGAAAAAGAAAATCAAAGCCCTCCACCAAACCCCCCAAAACCCAGAAAACTGAAAGAGGAACTAAAGAACCTGAAACAGTTTAGAGAAGGAAGACAGAATATACTGTTTCTTAGCAAAGAGTAAAACCAGACAGTCAGGATTCCTCCTTTATATACAACTGATGGGATAAAAATTTTGATGCAGTACATAGTGGACATGATTTCAGGGCATGAACTGTAACAAGTTTTGGTGGCTGTGATTTTCTTGTGAAAGATTAAAGGCCATGTTAATGTGAAGGGTGCCTGGCACAAGGCCCTAATCACCCTTGGTGCAGCCCTATGACGAGTTTTTGGTATCTGCCCTTAGCTGTCTCTGTGGCATGGCTGAATTGTCTTCCCATGCTGAAAGATTGTGTCATGCACTTTTATAGGGATTGCTCTTACAAAGAGATAAACTCAGGTAGACAACCAAGCCCAAGGAACTTTGCACTGGTAAGAGTGCCATGGTTATTTTGTTTTCATAACTGGAACTCCAGAAATCTACATTAATCCCCCATTAAGGTACATGCCAGTCAAGCACATGTATACAGCCTCGCAGTTTTGAACAGTGCTCAGAAGGAATAACACAGCCTATGCTGACATTTGTAAAAGTAAATACAGAAACAGATATAACCCATTTGTCAGAGTGTGGGACCTCTTCTGAGCTGGCCATGTCTCATACTTGTGCTGACCATAACTCAAACCTGCACTTAAGAAGCTGCATTTAATCTTTAAGGGTAATTTGTTTTATACTGTAGAAGTTTCCAGTTTGTTCACATGTATAAGGTAATGTGGTGGTCACAACACAGAGAAATCCAACTCTATTTGTAGCAAATGTGGCTTTAGCAATCTAAGATGTTACTGACTGCAGCCACTTAATTCAGCCAGGTAAGAAGGTGATCGTTGGCCTCAGACCATCTCACATTTAATTTATATGATCATTTACTTAATCTGTCAGTAACAAGAATGAAATACAACTGAGAACATCAGGTAGCAACAATTTGTCAGTGTATTTATGAAGACAGAAACATCAATAAGAAATATAATTTGGACAACAAAGGCAAGAGTTAAACATGCATTCCCAGATACTGTAAGCGTGAAGCTACTTGGGATGGAAAGACACAATGCCTTAACCCAAAGGTAATCATAGTTCTAAAGGGAGGACTACTTCATAAGGATATTTTGGAGTCAGCAGCCATACAATGAAAAAATTATATCCCCAAAATATTAAAATTAGCTTCGAATACAACAGCGTCATGCAAGATTCTTGAGCAGATTTTCTGCACTTAATATGCTGAATAATATTTTCATAAAATAGTGATCAGGCATCATTAACTTTCCCTTTGAACATATGAACAGCTTCAGTGATATTTATAATTTCTCGGTTTTTCTTCAGACCAATCACTTTCTGAACTACAAGCAAACGACTTGTAACAAAAGGTGTTTGTGTATCAAATGACTAGAACATATGTATTCTTGTAAAGTTAAAGTCTTGGTCAACAAATGAACCAACCCAAAAAGTACATCAATGTGGTGCACAGCATGAACAATACCAGCAAACCTTGAGATCACATGAATAAAATTTGATTTTCTATAGGATCATCAGTACAAGCAGTACATGTCATGACTTCCCTCCCTTGTCTAGTAAAGCAAGTTTTCAGAAACTTTAACAAAATAGATGCCAGTTTTAACTATATATACTAATGCACATTAATTTTGAAACATACAGGTTGAAGTAGAGTAATTATGTCAACAAAATGAAATTTAAGATTCTCTTGTAGGACTGATCCTATGCTCCTTTTATCAAAGGATGTTTTTTCACTGGTGTATTTGTTTAATGCTAGTGCAAATGGTAAGTAATAAATTTGTGGTATAAAACTCTGAACAAACATAGAATGTAAGCTGTCTGAGTTTATATTCAACTCAACTTCAACTTTACTAGAGTAATTTTTGTTTCTTCAAAATGAGATTGGAAAAATAAGAACATAAGAAGTTTTTGAGATTGATGTATTTTATCACAGGTGAGTTCTCCACCTGAAGACTCTCCTTTTCAAAAAAGACAATGTCCAAGGCATCTCTGGGGAGAGAATATCCAGCTTCATCTAACTGCCTATTAATGCAACTTCCATGCAACCTCTTCCACACAAACTTCCATGTCTTAGTGACCTTAATGCATGACTGAAGTTGGTCAATACAGTCAGAACTGATCCATATAAACAAATGCTGTGTTCACATTTTTGTCAGAAATAAGATTAGAAAATGACCACTTGCTACCAGAAAAAAGGTCAAACTAATTGTTTGGCACCGTAAAACAAAGTCACAAGTAGGTCTGATGTAAGGAAAAATAATTTTAAGTCCCACTTTAATAAGCACGAGCATGAAATTATTAACAGCAAATTTTCCCTTCAGTTTTTCATTTCCTTCTGCCAATATCTGATGCCATGACACCATTTACAAAGGTCTTCTCTCTTTTTCTCAGATTCTTTTCATACCAGACACTTACCATTTTTAACAAAGGTAATGAATGCAATTTTTCATTCTGAATGCTACCTCTCCCTCTCAGTGTAGGCCCAGAAAAATACTAAATAAGCTTTTTGTAGAAAATGGAACATCTGAGAGAAAGCAGTAATACATCCTCACCAAACTAAGAAAATCTGAAGGTTTTATTCACCTTTAGTTCACCCATACAGTTTAAACGCCTGACAACCTGAAAGAAAGTGCCAGGGCTAAACAAGCTGTAGTAGCTGGTCAGAGGCAATTTTTTGCTTCCTTTATCCAGCATAAGCTTTCATTATGCATCTATTACAGCACTGTAGAGAAAATAATCTTCTTACCAGATTCTACTTAAGATTAAACCCCATTCTGTTAAATAGCCTCATATGTCCATGCAGTACAGATATGAAACTTAATTTTTGCAGTGTTTCCTGGCTATTCTTTATTTATTATGGACAGAGCTTTCAATTGGATATTTAATTGGCAGAACTGCAAAACGTTTATGAGAAGTTTCAGAATATCGAATTTTCCTGAGACTAAATTAGAAGCATTTGTGTCTCTTTTCAAAGTTTATTACTTATTTCTCATTTCATAATGAGGTTTTCAAAACCCTAAGGTGCTTTATTTAATATAGGCTTTACTAGGATTAATTTTCCCCTCTAGATGAAGAGATCTAGCTCTTTCATGCAGGAAAACATATAGTAGTATTTACTGTATATGTGTGTAAGACATACACAGACATGTAACAATCATTTCACAGGAGCAAGAACACAACATTATGCATTAACACCTTGGTTTTCAGTTCTTTGTTTTTGTGTTTAGAGAGACTGACTACAAAAGGTCAGAATGCTCCATTTTCTTTATGTTTTTATACATGGGTAATTTCATAGTTTTGCTTGTGTGGATTTATAGCTGTTTTGAATTAGTTTTTCTTATTTGAATTAGTTTCTCATATTTCACTAAATTTCTGTTCTTAAAATCTGTGAAAATTAGCAATCAGGCAGAAATCTGTACCAGGTTATCTGAATTTATTCTAAAACTATTTCTAGTTTAGCAAAGACAAATCATGTGAAGACCAGCCTCTATCTGGTTGTAGTGCTTTTATCTATGTCATATCAGGAATGACCTTCGAGAGAAAATAATCTTAAATCCACTAGGATTTGAAACACCATATAATGTTTTAACACAGAATTTACCCTTTGAATATCACATTAGTCTCAACATTGCTTTCATCCATGAGTGAATGTTTATACTGTATGGCAGTAAACCAAACAATCATTAGAAGAATATCATGGTTCTCAAAGAGGACTTAAAAATTGAATGATAGGTTGCCCAACAAACTATATATGTCTGGAATGAAGCTAATCTATAGTTGCTGCTAGGTAGGAAAAACCAGTTTGATTTCATACTCCAAACTCATGGCAAAACATGACTGACATAAATAAGATATTTCCATCTAAATAAAGCTAAGAAAATTCCTGTTCAGGAAACAAACCTGTTATATTGAATCAGTGGGACACTTCCAGGTATAGCTTTCTTTTTCTTTTTTTTCAAACACTGATTTTTTAGATCTAATTTGTTTTCTTCATTATATGTATGCATATGAATGCATAACTATGCATACACCCTTCCAAATCTTTCTTTAATGTTGCTGATATTAGCATAGGTAATAATATAGAAAATTACTCTTTTCAGCTTATAACCCTGGTCTTTACTCTTCATGGCCTGACATAATGAACATACAAAATCAGTTTTCTCGGACAGGAAGTGAAGAAAATGCAAGAATTGACTATGTTTGACAGCTATACCTGACATCAAGGTCTTAGGTTAACTCAACTACAAATGGCATGTGCAGCTAGGGTTTTCAAGACTAGAAAAACACTACCCATGTGGGAAAAGCAATCTCTCTCTATATGTATTTTAAATTTTACAATTTTTTTTAATGCCAGAGAAAGCAATGTCTGTGTTTGATTTGGAAATCTGTATATTTATTATTGCTTATACTTATATTATTGACTGTGTTTGTTATTGCCTATACTGCATTCTTTGTCATGCTGATTGCATAAAATAAGGAAAAGAGTGTAACAAGCACATTCAGCCATGACTAGAAAGAGGACTTAAAGACCCTGAATGAAATCCCTGTTCATCAATCCCTGAAGAAAATAATTGATGGTGGCAGTCTTCTTTAATTTTTCTCATAATGTATAGGAAGATGGAAAGAGCAAAGTGCAATTTGAAGGAGTAAATTTTTTCCAAGAACTACACATCAGTTGCTGGCACTGGAGCTTGAACCATATGAAAGGTGACAGTCTTTAAGTGACAGTGCAGAAATAACACATGAAGAAAAATAGCAAAAGAATATGATAGAGAAATCAAAGGAATGGTTTTGGAATTTAACACCTGACCGAAGCTTGAGAATGTTTTGAGTTCCTTAAAAGGTTTCCATATAAACTCCAAAACACTCTTTCATGTAGGAAAATGTGTGTTTTACTAGTTCTTAAATCTATGTAAGTCATATATTGCTTACAAAGAGCTATTTGATTTCAGATGATTAAGAAGTTCCCAGGAGCTTCCCCACAGAGCCTGGGGAGCTGCGCCATTCATTCCCCTCTAACCTTCATGTGAGACTAAAGGTATGAACAATGCTGCAGCAGCAGGACCCATGAAGTAGGGCTTCAGCACATAAGTGTGCTTAGGGAAAACAGTGACCCCTGCCCAGCCTACTGGGTTTGGCAGAAGGATCATAATGCTAAACTGTCACATATTATTCAGATCACACAAGACTAAACAGGCAGCCTGGTGGCAGTAGCATTAACAATCTGGAGCCAAATCATATGCTTTTGGGTCAGACCTCCTATCACCTTTGGTCAGAACAGAGAGTCATAATGGGAAATAGATCCTCAGCAGCTGTGGACTTTTTCTTTAAAACAGGCATGTTGAGATGAACTTGCACATTCCCTATCCACATTTGATCTACTGTTTTAGACAAACCAAAGAAAAGGGAAGGATATGCTTGCTGGGAGGCTGCAGGTAGTTTAATTCCAGGTCTAAAACACCTTGGCATTAGATGCAAAGTGAAAATCAAATTTTTTAAAAAATCCTCTTTATCTGATCCTTCCAGATGAGCTGCTGTTGACACTGATGATATAGCGGCTTTCAACATCTTTAGGAGGAAGGAAATCCCCTTACCCCTGTTTCAGGAAGCAACATTACTAAAGAGCACATGGAGCCCCAGACAGGCATGACTCCTACCCAGGCATGTAAAGTACACATCTAGAGTTAACAGCTGGATTTTTGTACTCTGCGATTTGCAGGTCAGGCTGTTTCTCGACATTAGCATAGCAGATATGTACTGGATACACAAAGGAATAGCAGCAATTTTACACAGCAGGCTTGTATGATACCTTCAGTTTGTTGGGAAGTACTTGGGAAGTAGGTGGTCTGTCATCTGTCATCTATGCAAATGTGAGGTTTGTCTTTCTGGACAAAGAGTCCATTTCATGGTTAACTGCAATTCCAGGAATATAGTTCCAGAACTATTTCTTATGGTCGAAGATCCAACTGCTGTGCTATCGTTACTATTCACATTTAATAGTCAATAGGATTGCATGGGAAACACACCAGGGCAGAATTTCATAGAAGTCTTGAAATAGATATTCACCTCTAAAATACAATATTGTCTTACTAATATCTTACTCTAGCATCAATCTAACTTGCAATGTAGATTGGGCAGTGGTAATAAAATAAAGGAGAAAGACTGATTTCAAAGCCTTAGGCTCAGGATATCCAGTTTTCTCTACTTTGACTTTACTGATAGAAGATATCTATAAAAATAAGTTCACAAATCCGGTGAGAATTATTGTAGATAAACTAAATGCTCCAATGTCAAACCAACATTACTTCTGTCAAGACTTGTGTACTCACTGAAATAACCAGAAATCCAGTGTACTATAATGCCATAAAATGAGATAGATTACACTACACTTTAATTTGGAAAACTTCAGTAAGGAGAAGACTTAAACCCTAAGGCAATTCAAGTACTTTAATGCTATATATTTTATTTGCTATTGGAAGTGAAAAGAGTGAGTCATCCAAGCTGATATTTTCCACCACAGACATGTTTAAACATCAGAGTGAACAGGTCTCTACTTGAAAGTATTAAATAAAACATTTCAATTAATATCTACTACTAAATTCTAACTAAGTAATCCAAATAATGGATTTCCTATGCAAAAATACAGATGTTAGAAGAAAAGCATTTCTATGTACTTAAGTTTATAACCTGCATCCTACTTCATAAAAAATAGAACCCAGTAGAAAACTATATTTAGTTATCAACACAAAGGAAGCTTACACAAAGAGGTTTTCTAGAGTGAAAACCTGTAGCTGGTGAAGTTAAATAGACTTAAATTTGAAAGCCTACTACACAGAGGAGTTTAACTGGTTCTAATTGGTGTGATCAGTCCCATCAGATGTATGGTAGACAAGGAAGTTATTTTTCACTCTCTAGCTCATAGATGCCAGGAAGCATCAGGCCATGTCTAACTTAGAAAATTTAACATTGAACATTTATGACTGCATTTTAACTGGTTTTGTAAAGGAAGATAGAACCAATATATCTACCACAGATACTATGTTGTTCTATATCTGTACCTCCATTACAGTTTCTGAAGAATTAATGCAGATCTGAGCATCATATGAATGTCTTGCTCTAAACAACCATTGACTACTTTTCTATTCCAGCTGTTGACAGTATCCTGGAAGATAAAAAGTATCAATCCATACAAGAATCATTTCTCCTTGCCAGGTCTTGAATTTAGATGACATTAACAGGAGATCTAACTCATTAACCTCTTCCATTTCTATCTGTATAATGACACTTAATGACAGGTTTGTACTGCACTTTATTGTCACGTAAAAATGCATTTATATACACAGACTGATAATGTAAGAATGTATCTAGAAATCACTAATCCAGGATAGTGCTAGCTATCCATGTAATTCTGCATTTCAAGGTAGAAATTAATACATTACTTGTACAACCAAAACCAAACAAAACCCCAAAACAACAACATTAGATAAAAAAGGATTGAAATAATACAAAAGAGTTAAATGTAACTCTAGAGACCTTGCTACAACCTCAAATATTCCCACTTATCTTGGTCTGCCTCATTATTTGCCTGTGTTTTTCAAAGCTATTGATTTTCAACATCATCTTTTCTCTTAAACAGATGTTGGCTGCATTAATTTCCCAGCTGTCGTTCCTATCACCTTTCTGCAGTATCAGCCTTCATCTTCACCTTTGCTTCCTGTCTTGCTAGGATTTTTTTATCATATCTATAAAGACACTTTCTATTTTACATGATCTTGCTTATTTATAAGCCAAAAAGCCTACAATCTGAAACTGAATAATATCCACTTATGTTTTTACATTACTAATGAAAATATCAATTGAGACCTCAACACATTTACAGCTGTGCTTCATTTTTACTTCAGTGAGATTCCTCCCAGGGGCCAAGTGTTTAAGTTTAAGCAAAATAAAGACATGGAAGGACCTATTCCACCACCAGGCAATCCTTGGCAGGCCAGTAACCTTTTTTTATGCCACTGAGTGGAACAGATAGAAGAAACATATCAGGAATGTGTCCCACTCCCCAGACTATTTCGTATCATATAAAGACCTTAATCTCTTGGCATTACTCCACTTGGGATAATAATTAAATATTCATTGAGACAAAGAGAAGGAGACAAGGACTTTCAGGCTCAGTGGTTAGGGCACAAGTGGGAACAAGAGATTCCAGTCTCTCTTTGCTGAATATTTAATTATTTATAAAGCAGAACATCTCCAAAGATAACATTAAGAAAGACCCTCTCAAGAATAGACAACAACCTGCAGATAATTGCATGATGAAACTTGGATTTAAGTCTCTGATAAGAGACTTATCAGACAGGGTAAAGATTCAAAGCTCAGCCTTTATAATCATCAGAGTACTCCAAACACTGGGCAGTTGAGTAGAACAACCCTAAACATCAGTATGGCCCCAAAATCTCATCCTTCTTACACACCATAGGAAGGGTGTGTGATTTGGGAGTGCTTAGCTGGATGAATTTGTACCTGCAAAAGATAACAAGAGCCTTAGCCTTTCATTAGGATTTTGGTATGGTCTAGTAGCTCCAGTTAGCAAACAGTGTGGATAGAAATCCTCTTTTCAGCAGAAACTTAGGGACTGAAAACTTAGGCAGCAGAATCAGGTACAGACAGACCTGCTTAAACTTTACCATGTTGAATAAGTGATGTGCAAATCCTCATATGAAGAAGTTGCATTTTGACATAAATTTTTCTTTTGTTCTTGGACATCACTGCAAGTAAAAGTGAGGATTTGTTTCAATGTTTTCCACAAGACCTTAAGTCTGGCTATCAGGATGGTCTGATAAATATTTAAGGGAGTTTACATTGTCATTATTTTTTACATAAATCCCTGTAATTTTTTTAAGTGATGGTTTTCAGCTAAATACTTTATCTCCCTATCCATCCCCTGAAATATATTAAAATATTTGATTTTTTTTCTGTTCTGAAGAACAGAGTTAGAAAAGTTTATATCAGCTGCTAGACTTGAAACCCCTACTCTTTGCAGCCACACTTTAGAAGTAAAGTCATAGAATTTCCTAAAAGAGAGCTTAAACTGCAAATAGAAATTTTTTTGTCTTTTTTTTCCCTTCATCTTATATCAGGCAGATTTTAACCTTTTTTTTTAAAAGCACCTCAGATAAAAACAAGGTTCTTGTTCCTTCAGTATAAAAACCAAGGTATTATTTTCACCAATGGCAATAGCCATGGCAGGGTTAAAGTAAAACCTAGTTTGAATTGAACTCTCTTTTCAACACTTGCTCTGTTGTACATAGAAACTGAAAAAAGAGGGATTCCCTAGCACAGCAGTGCACTCTGTTTTGATAGTTTTAGACAGAATTACGACTAGAGCCCGGGTCACTAGGGGTCCTGTGTTCCTGGCGAGGCAACTGATTTCCTCCCTGTGCTTAACTAAACCATCAGGCTACAGTAAGCCAGACATTTTTCATAAGTACTTCAGCACTACCTCAGGTAGATTGATACCTAATAATTTAAATAATTCATACATGTTCCTTTTTTTCCTGCACATCTATGTGGGAATAATGCTGCCTCTTCCCCATGGCATGGTGTGAAGCTCAAATCTTTAAAATATCTAAAATCCTCTGAAAATCTCACATTGAAAACTAAATAGACCAATAAAACTCACTTTTACTCTTGTTTATTAATTCTTCAGGTACAACAATCTCTCCAAAAAATGAATATTCAAAGAATGACCAAGTTCTATTTGATAAAATATCTGGCCAAACCTCAAAAAATACCACTTCATGCTATCTATAACTAACAAAGTATTTTAAAAAGAAATTCAGTTTGTCTAATACATATACTGGAAATATGCCTCTTGATTCACTGAAGAAAAAGAAAGTCTGGGAGATGCATGTTGGAAAAAGTGAAAAAAGTTACATATTGTTAAATTGTTTAGAATAAAAATAGTTATATTCAACAAAAATCTACACAATACCTTCTAATCTTCTGTTATTGTGTGAAAAGGGGGACTTTTTGAGAATTGACTTATGTCCACTTTATTGAAGATAAGGCTTATACCAAACTAATGGGAAGATAAGTGTGAATTAATAAAATGCGAAAGAGATACTGTCCGTCCTAGTCAGCAAGCAATGATCACTTCCTATCCAAGTCCTACTGTTATTGAATTCAAGAACTATTTATTGTTATTGTAAAAACCAATAGTAAACCATGACAATAGATGTGGAGGAATGATATGTAGCTGCAGCTGTGAAGCTACAGCCATAATCCCAAAAACAGAAACAGGGTGGGGCAGGTTGGAAGTCCCTTGGTAAAGCAACCTGCCTGCTGATTTTGTCTGCTAGAGAGCAAGTAGTGTTACTCACTAGTCAATCCAGCTCTCTTATTGTTACCTGTGTTTTCTATGTGAGTGCTAAAGATATGCTAGAGGTGATCTACTGCAAGTCAGGGTGACTCCAGTGTTGCTGGAGGCCTGGTTGCAGTAATAAAGCTAGAAATAAACACATGAGAAAAGGTCAGTCAGGTACAAATATATTTTGAAAACAAGCCATGTTTTGCATCAGAGTCAACTGGAAAGCATTACCCTCTTCAACAAAGAAGATCAAAGAAAGGAGGAACTGTAGCAAAAAGTTGGGTCCAGCTCCCAAAGCAAGGAGAGGAATTTCCAGGAACAGATTCTCAGTCCTACAAAGGACAGGTTTAAAATTTGAAAGAGTCAGGTAATAAAATATTACTAGAAATCAAAATATAATAATAGCCTGGTGAGAGAGTTAGCTCCTAGAGGAAAAGACAAAGCAACTAGAAGAGAATATGAGAGAAAAAGAAAAGACTTACTGGATCATATTCTGATGTCCAAAGTAAAGAATTAAAGAGAAGTAGTGATAAACTGAGCATGCAGCCAAAGCCAGGACAGCATTGACATCAACAAAATGTAGAACAAACTGTGATAGAAGTATTGGTATAAGAGTACAAATTATTCACAAAGAACAGAAGGGAAAATGTAAGAATATAATTTTACAGTATATATATTTATTCTGAGCATCAAGAACAGGTCAGAGAGTAAAGAAAAGTGTGCAGAAAGAAATGCTGTGTCATAATAGGATTCTAGCTCAGTTACCTGTGGGAGACACAGAATAAGTCTAGCGATACATCAATCTAACTACCAGCAATTCAAATAGCTTGTCAGACAAACTTCTTAAGAAATAATTGGATAAAATGAAGGGAAAGTATTAAAAAAATAAACAACAGTTGAGTAATATCTGAAGGTGGAAGGTATCTTGCATGAGTCTAATGAGAAATTAAATGTCATTCTAAGACATGGTAACATCAGAGGAGGCATAGTGTCCTACAGAAAAGCAGATTTCAATAAACTCCTTTCAACCCTAGCAATTCTGTGATTCTGTGAAATAATAATACATGATATGCTTTGTGCTCCAGTCCTCACATATGCAGTTACTCTGTGTGCAATTAGATAAAAGACAGCTATGGAATTCCTTCTATCGCTGAAAGGCAGCTGATGTTAATGAAAATCTCCTTTAATTTTTGGGTTTTTTTGTATTTATGAGACATCTTTTCTATTATGAAATGACAAAAATATACCTAGTGTCACATAAAATATTTTGGATGTCATTCAATACTGTATTTAGCAATTGGTATAGTAAAGCTGGATGCCCAAATATTGAATTAAGAGACATAATGCAAAATTTTGTGCTCACTCTGGTTTTACTCTTTTATCTCAAAACTTAATTTTTTCAGTGGTTTACAGTCATTATAAAATTAATAATACTCTATAAAAATCTTAGAGTTGCTTTTGTCAACATCATACATGCTGCAAAATTTGGTTTATAGTGTTTATGTTTGGATTCAGCAAGAGATTATGGAGGGGGTTGAGAAACACTTCAGTGACTTTGGAGGAAGGGATCACAACTAAGAGTGAGCAGAATGCTTTACAACAAATTGCAAAAATTACCTAAAATCAGAAAATTTTTCTATGCCTGTCTAATGTAGAGAAGGTCAAAATTATTTAAGATATTTTCAATGCAGTAATTGCTGTTCAGTCACTTTTACTGCCATGACATTGCCTTCCTGATGGAATTTCTCAGGGGAAGACTAGTACAGAAGGATGTGGCACTTGAAGCAACTTCCCCTAAAAATGTACGAAGTCATATGATATCCATTTTCCTGGCAACCATGAGGATGGATTGATTGAAAATGCATCTAGTAAATGGAAAAAACACACTCATTATTGATATGTATTGTATTTAATCCACTCTTCCAAAGTCACGTTGCCTCACTTCATGTTCCACTTGTATTTCCATACAACAGCCATCTGTTCTAAGGAGTTTCTTTTTGCTTACCACTGGTTAGGGCACATCTTATTTGTTTAATATCTTCCCAATATTAAGAGATCAAGTTTGTATAATAGCAAATACAAAGGCTGATCCCTTGACTTATCACCGTTGGAGCTAAAACCTGTAATCTTCTCCACATTAATCAGCAAGAGATAAGGTTGTTTTAATATGAAGCCAGGTTGATTTGTAATGCTTCACTGGTTGCAGGCTGTTCTTGGGGTTTTGACTTTCTTTTTTCCTCAGGTGATCAATTCCTGCATACAATTATCATGTTGAAAAGCAGCAGTCTACCTAAGAACTACACTCAAAAGTTATCAACCTGTTTCTTAAATGGATTAGGAATATATAGGCATATTTTGACCAGTGATGCCTACTCATCGTTACAACTTATGATCCATTGGAAAAGTTTCTCATGGTCAATGAATTTCCTGAAAAAAGTGGAACAGGCAGGGGCTGGGGGCAGAAAGAAACACACTTCAGTAGCACATAAGTGGCTTAGGAAAGTTTATATTTTTCTTTGCTGCAAAAATGCTCTATGCAGTATTATTTTCCTATTCTACATCAGGGTAAAACCAAGATATTTGAAAACAATATGAAAGGTACATACGAAAGTCTTTACTAGAAGTACAAAGTGATTCAGAGAAGCCTAATGATTGGGGATCTTATTCGGGATGCAAAAGACCCAGTTTTAAGTCCTTGGTATGCATTATGTATTGGCATGACTGTCTGGTCCCCTGTTTCCCCAGCGACTGTTCTAACTTCTAAACTGATCTGACAAGTCGTGACTGAATTTGTCCTGTGGAGTTCTAATTGTATAAATAATTGAATGCTTTTTGAAGCAGAGATTTGAACCTCATTCTTCCCAAATGAGTACTCTCAACTACTGGGTGGTACAGTTCTTCCTCTTACTACTTTTCTCTGGTTCAATGAATATTCAATATTTTATATAAAGTGGAGCTGTTCCAAGAAGAAGCTGTATTTTCTTTTAACTCATCTCTTTTCTTTGACTAGTTGTTACACTGTCATGTGTTCCCTTTAAAAACATCTGTCTCAGTAGTATGCAGTCTGTCAAATTCCCTTCATCCTCTTTTGAAGGGTCTTCTTTTCCCAATGGTTTTATAGTGCATTTTAATATTTGGTCAGTAAATTTTTAACATTCTCCTCCCCAGCTTTTTGAAACGTCCCCAGTTATTGTGAAAGTTTTCATTTGCACTGGCAGATTTTTCATACCTTTCATTGTGATCAAATTTTATTTCCATTACTTTGTCTACTGTTGGCATACAAAACATCATGGAAAGGAACAAGTGATAAACTTCAATTGAACAAAAGGACAGCGGGGAAAATTAAGACAATTAAAACTAATATGGTATCATGTCAAAGCGCAATGAATATAAAGACTAGACTCTTCCCTTTTTTGGCATTATTTGTCACAGAAAAGTTCCTAGGCGGACTTTTGAAGCAGCAGGAATAAATGCATCTTAACTGCTGTCTTAAAAAGTAGAAAGTTAGAAAAAATAATATTAAAAAATATGCTTAAGGAATAATATTTATTCCTGGAAAAGAAGACCACAAAGAAAGACTGAAAGTTTTCCCTTTTAAAAAATACAGACATCTTGAAGTGAAAAAAAAAAAAAAATCATGAATACAACACTAAAATATCAACAATGCTCAAGATATGGAACAGAAATCATCAATATGTCCTGTGGCTAAAGTGTAGTTCAAAGTGATTTATAATTCTCGCATGCTGTCTTTAACCAAAGTCCTTAGTAGAAAAGTCTTAACTGTAGTCTTTGAGGTTATGACATACCTAAGATAAAGACTGATTAATGAACTTTTTTGCTGTTTTGTATTAAAATAAAATAATATAAAAAAGTCTCAATAGCAATAATATGTCAGGAGAAAATTCAGAGAGTGAGGTACACTATTGACGGGTTGGAATAACATGCACTTTTGCAGTTTACAGTTTAAAACAAGAGACATGTCAATTCTATATTTCCTTGAAATTCAGCTATTACCAGCTTCAAGTAAAAGTCTTTGGGGAGCAAGTCTTGTGTACTCATGAAATTTGTATCAGCCCAACAGTTTATCCTTCTATGTCAAAGTTGTCTGAAACATGCAAATAATTTCAAATTCTGGTGAACGGACACATTATGCTATGTAAACTCTGGTAGTTAGCATTTTTTAGAGCTGGATATGCTCTTCTACTGAGTTTTCATAAAACCTGTGTTTAAACCATTGTGTTTATGCTGTTGCAGCTGTAGTCTTTGCACCCATATATCCTATTTTCCCACTTCATTTTAGTTTGTAGAGTTTTGAAAAGCCTGGGTTACCACTCCTGGGTGTAGGAATCCAGATCTTTATTTGCTTGATGCTGATCCTAAATCCCAAAGTGTATCTGAATCAGTCTTCCTCAAAATGTGGTTGCCATAAGTACTGGATGTAAATAAAAAAGGTTAACTCCATACTGCTGAATGATTGGAATCTTCCTAAGTCAGAAAATTTAAACATTAAGACACCAGGTATTTAGACAGCATTTTGCCTCACTCTGGAGTGAAAGTTCACCTGAAGTTAATCTCCTATCCCAGAGTAAGGAACAACTTGCAGTGTCTTTCCCTGAAATATCCATATAATACAGTTCAACTTATAGAAATGAGGCAATAAGAAAAAAACTAATTTTTTTACTGCTCCCACCTCACACATTCTTCTTTTCTACCTTTCTTACTGTGTTATTTCCCAGTGCGCTTAGTACAGAAACCCATCAGATCCAGACAAGGACAGTTGTGGTTTTGGTCAGTGAGCTGGCCTAAACCAGAACACTCCTGTCCATCACTGATCACTTTCTGTAATTTCCAGCTGTGATTTCCAGCAAATTAAAATTCTAAATTTGATCTGAAGAATGATGTTTATGGACCTACAAGTTTAATGGACCTACAGAATATATCAAAAGCCATTGTTCACTATTTTCTTATGTTTCAAGTGAAGTCTTAATTATGGTATCACAAGGCATTATGCCAAGAATGCCATTTTGTTTGAGCAATCCCATTATCCACTTTTTTGCCTTTTGTGATTCAGCTAGATTATATTTTTTCAATTATGTTTCCATTTCGACTTTCAACAGTGATGTAATTCTACTTGTACTCTTTTCCATTACCATTTCTGGGTAAATCAATTAGTTTGAACATGGTTTTGTGTTTACATTTCAGAATTAACAAAAGAAATACTCTAGTGAATGAAGAATTTTTAAATAAAACCCACTTTCCTTCAGAATACTGTACATCATTTCATAAAGAGTTGACACTGGTGGAGCTTATAGTAAACACAATGGATATTCTAAGGAAAGCATAAGGAATAGCTAAAAGCCTTCCCTCTTACAAGAGCTGTGTCTAATAGTTGGTAGCAGAGTAAGTGGACTTAGCTGCTGTCACATAATGTATTTGTGATGCTTTTACACTTCAGATCAGTAGATCAGTGCAGCTGAATAATATCCTTCTTGCTGGAGACCCAGGACTGAAGTACACAGGCCTGAAAGGCATAGATAGAAAAAGTTACAGAACAATGTTACATTGAGAAATGGCAAAAGCCTCTCATTCTAAGTATTAAAACTGACAAGAGTACAAATGTATAACATATTTTTACTTCATCAGACTATGTGGTTTTTCCCTCCTTTTTGTCGCCTGTTTTCTTGTGACTCTTGATTACTAGATAGAATATAAAACTGCTACATATAGCAGTGACAAGGACACAACATAAGACACGTCCAGAGAGGCATCTTTGATTTGTTCTTCCCGTTGCACCAGTAGAATAGAAGAAGCTGACATCATTTCCTGCCAGAGGTGGATGGCTTCAGGGAAGGAGAACAACACAGTGTACATCTCTTCACTGAGAACTCGACAGTCATTGTTGCAAGAAAGCTAACTCCTTCAGATATCTATTGACTTATGTTGAAAACTTTCCATAATAGCAATATTCTCCCTTAAAATTTCAATGTAAAGGCTACTTCATTTGCAGTGACTTTTTTTTTTTAGGACATGAAAATAATTATTTTCCTGAAGAGACTTTATTTACTTTTCCATCTCATTTTATTTTTGAAAGACTGTGCCTTATGTGCTGGCTCATCCTTTTTTTTTCAATGTAAAGAAAGATCAGAAAAATTTCAAACTCCTTTTTATTATTTCACGTTTCATCTTTTTCTTTACTTAAAGTAATAAGGGCTATATAAACATATTCTTCCTGTGAATATATATACATATTTCCAGATATCAAAGGCTGAGATGTGGTCTGGCATTTTTGAATGATGCATAACATGACAGGACATAGACTGTAATTGCTATGTTGTAACAGGCAAACTATTTGGCTAGTGCAAATGCTACTTCCTTTCTTATTAAATAGGCTGTTGCTTTATACTACATGCTACATTCTAAGGAGAGGAACTGTTCAGCTTGTAGAAGCAGACAATCATTTATTCCTCTAAACTGTTAATTAAAATACAAACGTAATGGCTTTTGAATCAGATTTAGCCAGCACTATTTGTTCTGGGTTTTGAAATGGAGATTGTTGTTGGCAGCTGCAGGCTGCACATGAAAAGTTAAGACACAGAAGACTAATTTCTTCTCATCACATGAAAGTGCAAATTACCCCCTTTCTTTGTGATGAACCAAACAAAGTGTTTAAGCTCTAGAATACCACTGCAGAATTAGGCCAACCTACTGGGATAATTTAAGTGTTGGAGAATCAGCAGTGTATATGGGTCTCCAGTGAAGGTAAAGCAATGAATAATAATAAAACAGAAGTTAGTAATATGTAAGGCTTTGCTCCCAAAAATGCTCAAAAGTTTTCATTTAACACAGCATTATGTACTTTCCTATACCTGCTTAGTGCTGGAAATGCATATGTGTGTTTTTCATATAGAACTCAGCTGTTGTTTTCCTATTATTGTTGGGATTACTCTTATGACATTCAAAACCATGGTTTTTCCTTATTTTTCCAATATTCTAAGAAGGATAGTTTTAAAGCTTGTGTACAGAAAACCCATTAAATCATATAATTGGCCAAGGAGGTAAGTAATTGATGCAAGCAAGAAAAAAAGTAATCCTTGAAAATACTCATTTGAGTTCTTAAATGAAATCACTGACTTTTTTTTTTATTTTTTATTTTTGCATCTCTGTTGTGCCTACTTTCCAGTAGCTGTGGGTGAAATGAGATACTTGTCATGAATATTCACTGGGATATTAAGTTTAAGTGGCAATATAGTCATAAAAAGTATATTTCAAATTGATATTTATTACATTCAAAATAAAACACAAGGGAAATAAAGCTGCACAATCAGCCACAGCAGCCTTAATTTGGAATATTCAAAAGCAACTTTGAAATAAATTTTAGACCTTGCATAGAGTAAAATGTCAAACACATTCATAGCCATGATTATTCACAAAGAAAATAGATTAAACATGTTACCTGTTTCCAAACCAAATTTTTAAATTTTAAAAATTTATAAGGTGCTGTCTGTTATGGAACATGCAGTCTTACTAGCAAATCTGTCACCTTGTTTTTAATTCCAATAAATACAGAAATCCTTGTGTTATGTGATCATCTGTACAATAACTCTAAAGCTGTTATTGTTTTCTGTACCATCTCTAAGGCTATACCGCATGTGTGAAAGTGGGCACTGCACATGTTAGTTATACCATGGAAAGCAGACTAGCCAGGGATGGTGTTGGTTTCCCAACTGCCCTGTGTTGTATCTGCCAGGCCTGTTCCTAAAAAATCCCCATATCTTTAAAGACATCACTGGACCTTTATGTATAAACTGCTGTGGTAGAAATCTGAATAATCTAATGTTAAAGAATGTTAAAGGTACTCTATTCCTTATATACTGAACAACATTTTGTCTGACATGAACATCTTTATCCCACAAAGTCAGTGCTCAAAATGATTCTTCTACATTAACACCAACAATATTTACTGCACAGAAGAATTCTTGCAACATAGTATAAGAATCCTCCAGAGAGCAGGTCTTACAAGGACTTTACAACATAGCACAGTAAAGTTCTTTTGTGGAACAAGAAGTTAACAAAGTTGGCACAGACTAAACATTTGCATTTTTTGTCTGAACATGCCTTAGAAGGAAGGATTTCTAAGTCATGCAGCAATTAGTTAAGGCATGTGGGTGCAGATGTACTTTGGCAGCTCTGAATGCATTATGTTGTTGTGAGCTCTTCTGTATTTCAACTCACACTCACACTAACCTGAAATACTGATGTTCAGTTGCAAGAAGATTGAAAAAATTTTTGGTTTAAACCCAGCATTTAAAGGTTAATATATCGGAAATCTCAATCGTGCATTTTAACATGAAAATCTAAATACTAAGGACAGGAAGGAATTTGGCCTTTATTTCTTTAAGACTTACTAGAGAAGTTTCTTTAATTATTGACTTGTTGAAAATTAATCTGGGCATATAAAATGTCTTTTGTTATTGAAGGAAATGTAATATACAGGAACATAGTTAATATCCTATTGCAATGAGGCAGAGGAAGACAAAAAAAGGGCATGAGAAGAAAGCACACATTAAAGCTGAGCCATGAAACACAAACAGAGTATAGATAACTCCTGACTGTTTAACAAAGCACCATACTCAGGACCCTTTCTTCAGAGACCTCTCTGTTTACGAGCCCTACTCAGAATAGGCTGACTGTATTTCTTGAGGTAGCACAGGTCTGTACATACCAGCCTTCACCTGAGAAATGAGTCAATGACACAAGATTAAGACTGCAGTCAGAAGCGCCTGGATCAGTAGGCAACATGAACTATCCTCCGCAATCAATGTGATACTGCTATGAATTGCTTTCACATTGTGTGTGAAATGGTTCAGCTAACTATGACTTAACCAGAAAGACATGGAAGTGGCAAAAAACAAGAGGCAAAAGGCAAAGGGCAAAAGTAGAACGCAATGGATAAGATAAGCGAGATCAACCAGCAAGAGGAATCTCAGGGAGGACGAGGCTGAGGGGAACACAGGAGGAAGACAGCCAAGCAGTGAGAGGAGGTGAATTTCCCAGGACAGAGCTCTAAGGCATACTGATAACTTCTACTCCAGGAGAATAACCTAATGCTATTTCTACTTCTTTGTGCTGTGAGAGAGAAGGCAGTACTTTTGTGCAAATCAGCGCAGAAAACACTGATTGTGTAACAAATTTAAGTTGGCACAGGTCTCTCAAGATCAGCTGGTCCAAAGACCTCTTCAGTAAGGACTAAGTGCATGATCAGAGGATGTTCTAGTGCCTAATTGCTCTAATTACGAAGAACTATTTTCCCTTTATATCCTGCAAGATTTTCCCTTTACATAAATTGTGACTATTGTCTCATGCTCTTTTGCTGCGCAGGTCTGAGAAGAGTTAGGCTCTGCCTTACTTCTACCCTCCCTTTATGTTGTGGAAGATTGGTGCTGGATGTCCTTTCCCTTCTCCAGGCTAAACAACTCCAGTTCTTCCAGCCTCTTCCCATGTCACATGTAGCAACCTCCTAACCATCCTGCAGGTCATCTGACAGAATCTTTTCAATTTTCCCACATATGCTGTACCAGGGACTCAGTATTTCAGAGGGAGATTTATGTGTCTAGTTTAAAGGGAAAGAATATTTTCCACCAGCCTGGTGGCTACACTCTTGCTTATGCATCACAGTACATGGTTAGCCTTGATTGCTGACCCACCTTCAGTTTGTGTACCAGGACCTCCAGCTCTCTCCCACAGAGCTGCTATCCTAACAGTCAGTCCCTGGCTGATACTGACACATGTAATTATTACACCCACATGCAGGACTTTGTTTCTGTAGAACTTTCTGAAATTCCTTTCAAAACAGTTCTTATGCCTGTCTATGTTTCCCTAAAGAGCACCCTTGCCCTCCCATATATCATTTTTTTGACCAATTTTGGTTACACCTACAAACTCACAGAGGGTTTCCTCTGTCCCAATATCCAGATCTACTATCTCTTGCTGATGAAAATGCTCAGTAGTATTGATTCCAACATTGCCTTTGAAGTAACACCACTTATAACTGGCTGCCAGTTAAAAAGGAGAGTAGGAAAAAATTTACCTTATAGTACGGGAACCTAATCCTAACTATATATAATGTTTTTTTCATCACCTTCTGAAGTAATCTTATCTGCTGTGCATCTTTTTTTTGTTTTAGTGTTTCTGCCTCTTGAAGGCTTGGTGTTAGCATCCACATTATAGCAGATATCTAAAAAACCTCCCTCACCTGACACAGCAGGTCCTATTTACTGATTAAGCAGTTGTAACAAGGACTCACACTGTTAAGCAATGCAGGAAGAAAGAATTACACTACTATTACCTAGTTTTGCTAAAGTGAAGGCATTACCTTGAAAATAAACCTAAAGCTGATGGTTTCTGAAGTACTGATGGATCTGAAAGCTTTTCATCTAGAAGAACAGAGTTGTAGAATGGTTTGTGTCAGAAATTACCCTAAAGATCACATCTTTCCAAGCCCCTGTCATGGGCAGGGGAAGCTTCCATTAGCCCAGGTTGCTGAAAATTCCATTCAACCC
The DNA here is from genome assembly GCA_013397795.1 of Orthonyx spaldingii. Lineage (NCBI taxonomy): Eukaryota > Metazoa > Chordata > Aves > Passeriformes > Orthonychidae > Orthonyx > Orthonyx spaldingii. The sequence goes on along the minus strand of VZTJ01005189.1, from coordinate 64,568 downwards.
GGCCTTGAACATTTCCAGGGATGGGGCATTCACAACTTTCCTGGGCAAGTTGTCCCAGTGTTTCACCACCCTCACACTAAAGAGTGTATTTCCTATATCTAATCTAAATCTATCCTCTTTCCACTTAAAAACATTACCCTTCATTCTGTCACTGCAGTCGGTGATAAGTAGTCCCTTCCCATCCTTCCTGTAGGACCCCTTTGGGTCCTGGAAGGTGTTCTAAGGTCTCCCCGAGCCTTCTCTTCTCAAGGCTAAACTACCCCAATTCTCTATGCACATCCTCAGAGAAGAGATGTTAGAAGCTTTATTTATTTCCAAAACAAGATGTTTGTCAGCATTATGCCAGCTGAGAAAATTTTATTAAGAAGGACTTACATGCTGGGAGAGCATGAGCAGCAAGGAAATATATGGTTAAAAGTTTTGATTCAGTTTACCACTACGTGCATCTATTTCAAGAAAACACTTGTTAAAAACATAAGTGTTGTAACGTACTAACATGACAAGAACTTCCAGATTTTCCAAGATCCTTGTTATTTCTGATAATACATAACCTCAATCCAGACAACATTCTTTGTTTTTTTAAGGAATAGCTTAGTTTGCCATAAGACTGAGGGGGATGGAGAGAGGGGGAGGATAGAAAAGAAATGAAAGTTGTTGTTCTGGTCCCTGAACTAAATTAGTTGGCATAAAATGAAACCAAGTCTTAACAACCTTTTCCTGAGGCTTGATCCTTTTGTCTTTCACATTTAAGCCTCTTATCATGAACAGATGCAGGGAAGAAAGTTAAAGACCTGCTACAAACGTTCAGAACTAATCCTCCCTTTAAGTTCCATGCCAGGAGCAAGTAATATTATATGCAAATCTGCACACAGTAGAAAATAGAGGAAAACTGGATCTCCAAGAAATTTCACAGACATGAAGTGACAAAGAACATTTGGAAAACAAGTGTTTGTCAGTGTTAAGAAACTGATATCCTGAAAGGGTGCATATGGACAAAGACTAGCAGAGGTTTCAGCCCAGATATAGGAAATTTTCATAATAAAAGTGGCCATGTCCACCTATATGTGTTACAAGAAAAAAATGAATCTTAAGAAATATTTTAAAAATATACATTTCCAAAGAAACAATTGTAAATTATTATAATTGCAATTGCAATAACTTTGTACTGTTACATATCTCTACTTTGGACAAGACAGGAATCACACAAACCTCACTCTCTCTAATTTATCACAAACAATTTGCAGCAAATGTGGGACCAAACTATTTCTTGAGGTATAGGAATGGTAGTTTGGAGCAATGTGGCCTATTGACATTTTCACAGTGATATTCTAATGCTTACATCAGAGATTTATGTTGACCAATACCAGAACCAAAAGTTTAATACCCCTCTACTTGAACTGAATGGATCCTTTTGACTTGAGTTTCAAAACAGTTTTCTGAGTTTTACAGAACTTAAAATGAATCCACAAAAAAAAA
>VZTJ01005189.1:3535-60592 GCA_013397795.1 Orthonyx spaldingii | reverse complement strand
AGGGGAGGCGAGGCGAGGTGAGGCGAGGCGAGGCGAGGCAAGGGAAGGCAAGGCAAGGCAAGGCAAGGCAAGGCAAGGCAAGGGAAGGTAAGGGAAGGGAAGGGAAGGGAAGGCAAGGGAAGGTTGTCTATGTTATTGACATACATTTAGAATGATCAAATATGGTTCAATAATTTTGCTCCAAGCAGTCATTATTTCTATGTAATATTTTCCTGAACTGGAGGATTTCTTTTGGGGAGGTCTGTTGTGTATGGTTGAAGCACTGCCCTCTGAGTAGTCTGGATCACATAATGGGGAAGAGAAAGCAGTACCTTGACATACCACCACCCCTACAGCACACACCTCTGCTACTTCCAATTCCTTGAACTATACTAAATAGTGAATCTCTACACAGAGGCATGTCATCAGTTCAGGGTGTTGCATAAGGTAGAATTTAAACAGCTTTATTCTTCTGTGCAGGTTTTGGAATTTCTGTTTTCTAATGACGTTCTGTAGGAGTTAGAAATTGTGATTATTTAAGAAGGGTGCCTGTGGACACAGGAGTGAAAGGGAACATAAGTTGCAGTACAATGTCATTTCTCTTTTTTGATGTTGCTGGTGAAGAAAGTATGATTATTAATAGATCTTTTTAAAAATGTCTTTAAGTCTGACCTCTTCTTAAACAGCCTCCCTCTTAGCTGGTTTTGGGTTAAGTGATAGTCAATAGTCGCTACAATAATTTGGGACCTTCTCTAAGCCACACAGGATTTCTCATTAACAGTAGAGAAAGGGTAGAGCCACCAGACTCTTTCTCAATACATGCCCTCTTACTGCAGCTGAAGTTTTTAGCAGTAAAGAACATTTCTGGCAGCTCTAGACATAAGCTTTTGCCTAAAAAACAGGGAAAAGAAACAGGAGACAGTTTTTTTAATTTTCAGAGAACTGAGTGGAATAGCCAGTACAGAGTTGTCTTCTCATCCATCCATGTAAGAAAGCCAGATTTTTAGTTAACCATTCCCTCTGACACATAAGCACCTCATTCTTACATAATGCACATATATAACATTAATGAACTGTTTAATTTAAAACTAATTTAGTCTTGCCCTTTGTTTAGCCCTGGGGACTATCAAATGACAAAGTTGGCCTGACCTTTTTTCAAAACCCGCTTTCTTATTTGCTACAACGAAAGGAAAAGGTCTATGTTATTTTGGAAGCACTCCATGATTATGTGTGGAATAGCTCTGGCAGTATCATATTCCTTATTTGGTCACCTATTTTTGGCCACCCCTTCGAGAAATGTGAAACAGGACAAATTTCCCCAACTATAAATGTCTACACTGTAGCCACCTACATCAGAGCTAATCATCTGGACTCCCTGTGCAGTGGGAGGAAAGAAACAGCGACTTCTAAAATGCAGTCTTGCTTATTTTAGACATCTCGTTTAGAATGAGATGAATCACTCTCTGCATGCATTTATTTTTCTTCATTTGCTAGAAGAGCTGAGAGGTCTCAAAGACAACTATACTGTAGATTTCTGAAGATGAAATGAATCCCATCTATCCATGATTATGAGAGTCCTTTGTACACAGCAGGCTGTGTTGTAATCTTTTTTTATTTCATTCCAATGTAATGTTTTAAAGTGTTTCTGAAATTTATTAATTGTAAATATTTTTTGATGATGTGTTTAAATGTAGTTAACATACTGAAGTGTTGTGCAAACTCTGTGAGGAAATCAGTGTCCCCTTCTGCACTTTGAAGAATTGTAATCCTTCAGCTAGGCAAGGATAGCTTAAGCAATACAACCAGCTAAGCATATATGCAATTATCTCAATATAAAGAGCTCATGTCTTTTATTCTAGACCAAGAATGGAAACAATAATCATGTATTAAAATAAAGCATTATATTAGGTAAACTGCAGTCATTCTATGGAATTTACTGGGTATTTATTACATATAATTAAATAGGTGTTATTATATATTTATTTACTATGTATATTAAAACTACTAAACTCTCCTGGTGTTACATGCTTGTGTGGATCAGTCATTAGGAGAATACATATTTTAACAGCACCCTTGAAAATTTCATACCTCTGAACTTCCCTAGCTTTTGGTGTCAACATAGAGATCTGTCTCCAAGTGAGCAGACTTTCCTTGTAGTGACTGGAGAGAATGCATTTCAACAGTTAAGTGACAATTCATCTGATCTATTTTATACACATACTTTAAGAAAAACTGAATCACACATTGAAAATGTCTGTTTCTTTACACTGGCTGTAGTCTCACAAAAACTAACAGTGGTGTACATTTCTCTCTCATACATGTCTGATTTTTGGCAAATTAATTCCACTTCACTGTTTTCCACAGTCCTTTCTGACCTTGACACTGTTCATGAAAAATGACCACAGTGGCAGTACTTGCACAGGCGGCATACCCATATAATTATTTTAGGGGGACAGTTTCTGGCACAATTTTGACTCATGCCAAACAGTAATCTTCCAAAGAGATGACAACCAAGCACCATTCTCCAAAGGCAGTTTCAATGCAGCAACCTTATTTTGAAGCCTAAGGGATTTTAAACCTATGGATGCGAGCCATGTTGCACCTGCATCTTTGAGGTTTGAGAACTCCGCCTTCAGATACTTAGGCAACAAGGTCACTGTGTTATCAGGGCACAGGTTAAAGAACTGCTTTCAGCCAAGTTCAATATCTAATCTCTTCTCCACCAAGAGATGAAAGTTACTGTGTGTTAGTGTGTTCACTGCACTCAGTACAAAGGAATGATCTCAACTTTTCAATGTGGAGATTATGGCCCATGACAAGCTTTTGGTTTATGGTGTTCATAAATGCCTTTTATGAAGCATGATGAAATGCATTATCTGATTTTAAGTGAACATGTTTAAAAAATGTCATTATACCTGAGACTGATGTAACAACTATGATTATTTATTTTATTGTTGGTATTTCTAAAACAAAATGGAAAACTTCTATGTGGTAACATTCTTCTGTGCTGTTTTTCTAATTGCAGCCTGAGAAGACCTGCACAAACATGTATTGATTGTCATCTGTTTTAACAAAACATAAAAGCTCTGTCCACTTCTGTTCCCACTTCTCACATTTAGAATTGTAAAGGGTTCTACCATGGATTAAGCCCTGTCCCACAACTACACCTGACTTTGTACCTCAACAACTAAACACAGGCCTACAGAGTTGGCAAGTAACCCCAATATTTGTGCCCATCTTTGCTGGTACAAGTGCTGAGATCTCCAATAAGTGAGTTTTTAAATATGAAGATTCAACTTATGAATCTATCTAGAAATTACATTTGTTGAGGCGAAACATTAAATGTTAGAAAATGCATGACTATGCACTTAAGAAAGCATTAAGAAAATGGAAATAAAGTAGAGCCATCTGGACTCTCTAGTTTGGCTAGTACAACTGGGCTTGTTAATTCTTCCAAGCTTACTGGCCAACAAAAACAATTGTGAATTTTTATGGCTGTAAGAACTCATTACAGAAAACAAGTCAGCTGCACTCATTGTGCACAATTAGTAGTGCTGTAGCTCTGCCTTAATATTAACTTGGAATGGAAAGCAGAATTTTCTGTTTAACCTCTTTTTCCAAAAGCTGTTAGTGACATTATTGTAAACTCTTCACATGGACATTAAGTTCCTAAATCAGAAAATTCTTGTGCTGTGTAGGATGCTTTCCCCAGTGGGACTTAGATTTCCATCCTTTAGGCAAGAGCATATACAGAACTTTGAAATAAAACCCAAAATTTGTCAAACATCACACAAATATCAGTGAATTTCCTTAGCAATCCTGTCTATGCTCCAAAAGCTACAATAGCTCTAGGGACACTACTTTTATCTGCCTGATAAGTAAGGTTTTTATTCCTTTTTCAGACCGGGAAGCATAACACATTTTCATACTACAAAATTTTCCCATAAAGGGTACAGTCCAAGAACCTTAATAATGCCAAGACAGAGACCTATTTCTTAGGTGATAAAAAAGGAAAGGACACAATGTCCATTATGTGCCTTCTGTTCAAATGCACTCTTATTCCTAAATGTTCTTGTTTGGAGAAGGTTCAAATAAAACCCATGCAACCAGTCGAACAACTGTGAACCATTCAATAGTGAAGAACCCTTGTTCTGATAGCAGTTATCATAAATTATGTCGTGATAAAAGGAAGTTACACTTTATAGCTTAGTCTAAAATTGTCACATCATGATCCTACTAGGCTTTTTTGTGGCATAACCATCAGCTTGTAAGATGAACAGAGAAAAAGGAGAGGGGAGAATTCAAGCACACATTTTTCCTCCATTATTCTTCAAGGTTTACTGTGAAGCAGCTTCAGGTATGAGGTACTATATGCATGTGCTTGTAGCAACCTCTCTTTTAAAATTATTTATGCCAATTTGTCCCACTATGCAATTACATTGGTGGTCTCTCCTGGTCTACACTAGTCTATGGGCAGGACAGTCTTCTCCTTGGAATAAATTACTCTCGTTTCCTGAATGAAAAGCTTTGATGGCAAAATGAAATTTTCTTTGATGATGATATCTATGTCTGTACAAGGATTTCTGCTGTGTCAGTTAGGATATCAGACTTAAAGGCAGACCAAGGCAAAGATTGTGCCAGTTTTTCCATTAAAAAAATGTATCTTGAATTACTCGTTGCTTCCTGAAATAGTTTGATTGTTATTGCCCTAGGCTAGTTTTTGCCCAGAGCTGTCATTTTGTTTCAGGGTTTCAGCAAAGACACTACCTTTAAATATGTTTGAAATTAGAGAAAGCTGAAATAGAAAACCCTAACACACCACTTCCCATACAGTAATGCATTTTCATCACTGGTCAAGGATCTTTGAGAACTAGAAATATTTGGGGGGGGAAGAAAAAGTAGTCTTGAGTAAAGAAAAGGTCTAGAACAGTATTTTTAGAAAAACTGATATTGATGTTCCTAAGTTATACAGTGTTCAAAATTATATTTGGGGAATTACTTGGGTTTTATTACTTTTTAACCCAAGTAGGAACTGTGTGTGTATGTGCAGTTGAATTAGCTGATGGGAATATCTCCAAGGAATGCATTAAATGGAATCGAAATCAGGAAGTAAAAACGTCCATGTTTGCTGCCCATGTTCTTTGCTCTTGGAAAGTACAGGGTGGGAATTGCATTAATTCATATTCCGAAAACTAAGTCAGCAGAGGATGAAATTATGGCGTAATTCTCATTAACATATATTAAGGACCCTTCTTTGTTTGCCAGATACTGTACTGCAAGTGTATTATCATAAGCAAGTTCTTATATGAAACTTTTCATTCAACTTCTTATTCAACACAATTGCATCTTTGATTAATTTATGAGCATCCTGATTGAAAGTCTGCTCAAAGATTGTTGAAAAACAGCCTAATATGGTTTGAAGGGGAGCAAATATTTAAGTCAGAGAATCTAAGTCAGAATTATAGGATCTATATATGGCGTCCTGCTGCAATAGTGTGTACAATTTCCCTCCTACTGAAATCACAGAATCATAGAGTGGCCTATGTTGGAAGGGGCCTTACTGATCATCTCTTTCCAACCGCCCTGCCATGGACAAAGATACCTTCCACTAGACTAGATTGCTCAAAGTCCCATTCAACCTGGCCTTGAACACTTCCAAGGAAGGGGCGTTCACAACCTCTTTGGACAACGTGTTCAGTGCCTCACCACTCACTGTTGTGGTTTGAAGCTGGTTAAACACCAGGCACCCACAAAAATTCTTTCAAGCGTTCATGAGTTGAGGTAAGAATTGTGAGAGAAATACTCTAAGGCAAGACAAAGCTTAGTTTAAAACTATAAAGGTAAATTTATTATTAACAGGACCAGGAGAGGATAATGAGAAGTAACATAAATCTTTAAAACACTCTTCTTCCCCCCATCCCAGCCCCAATTTCTTTCTGAACATGCAGAGAGACATAGCATGGGGGGGGGAGGTTTAGTCAGTTTTGTTACCAGAGGTCCTTTATAGCTTTTTCAAGGACAGGAGGTTTTCTCTTGCTGTACTATGGGATCCCTCCCACAGGAGAAAGTTTACAAACTTCTCCTGCATAACTCCAATCTCTCGAGCAGCAGTTTTGCCAACACTGCTGCACATGGATCACTTGTCCATGGAGTGCAGTCTCTCATAGCTCCTTCTGGCATCTACTTGCTCCAGCATGCACACTTTTTCTCACGGGCCACGAGTGGACTCCTGCATCTTTTGTGGACTCTGTGGGCTACAGGTGGACAGCCTACCTCACCATAGTCCTTACCATGGCCCACAGAAGGAACGTGGCTCCAACGCCTGGAGCACCCCCTCCCCATCCCTCTTTATTGACCCCAGTGTCCACCATGTTGTCTCTCTCACATGCTGTCACCTCTTCTTCCTCTCTGACCAGAAGAAAAACAAAGAGAAAAAACCGTTGCCAGCAAATACCACTGCCAGCAAGTTCCACAAGTTCAAAGGTTTCTGTGGGACTTTGCAGTGCCTAAAGGTCAATTTTATACAAGTTCCATGCCAGAGAATTACTCGCCGTGCCTCCCCTGCCAGCCAGGTGACCTGGCCGCCATTTGAGCAGGCAGTGGTGGCTGCCACTGTGTTAGCTCTATTCAATGCTTCCCTCCATGTGGGGCGCCAGGAAGGAGAAGCTGCTGCCACCAGCTCTGCTCCTCCACCCATAGCACAGATGGGCAAGAGGGGCCAGATAAAACAGAGATCACTGTGGGCTGCCCTTCACTGCACCGGGCATGGCAGCGGTGCTGCACTGGGGTGCACTGCATGTCTTCTGGCCCGGCCCCACCACCGCTTCTTCCAGAGATGGCCAGTAAGGCCCGCCATGGGCTGCACTGCCATGCATGGCCGTGCCTGCCTCCTGCTGGCCCATGTACTGCTGCCGTTTTCTCTCCTCCTTTATTTTCCTTCTTAAATGTGTTATCACAGAGGCATTACCAACTTCTCTAATTGGTCCAGCAGCATGTCTGTCTTCAGAGCCAGACAGAGATTGGTTTTGTCAGACATGGTAGAAGCTTCTAGGAGCTTCTCACAAAAGCCACCCCTGTGGGTTTTTCCTGCCGTTAAAAACTAGACTGTGCAACACCAACACAAACACACTAAAGAATTCCTTCCTAATGTCTAATCTAAATCTACACTACTCCTGTTTCAGTCCCTACTCCCTTGTCCTATCACTACACATCCTTGTAGAGAGTCTCTCTCTGGTTTTCTTGTAGGCCCTGTTCAGGTACTGGAATGTGCCACAATGTCTCCTTGGAGCCTTCTCTTTTCCAAGCTGTCTCTCAGCCTTTCTTCATAGGAGAGGTTTTCTAGCACTCTGATAATCTTGGTGGCCCTCCTCAGGACTTGCTCCATGTCCTTCTTGTGTTGGGGACCCCAGATCTGGATGTAGCACCCCAGGTGGGGTTCTTACGAGAATAGAGTATAAGGGAAAATCTCCTCTCTGAAGCTGCTGGTCATGCTGATTTTGATGAGGCCCAGTATATGGTTGCCTTGTTTTGCTGTTTCCCACTCAGGAGTACAGAATGTCATGAACATGAGGAACTTAACACCCCTCACTCCCCAATTAAGTTTCTTTGAACACAAAACAAGTCTGCAAATGCTGAAACATATAGCTATCTTGAAACTATAGTAACAGTGCAAATCCAACTGCCCTAAAAGAAATAAAGCCAGAAAACAAGATCCTACAGGTTCAGCCTGCATAAACCTGCCTCTAGCCTTTCATACATATGTGTTCTATGGGAAACTTCTGAGCACGGACAGGTGATTATCTGTCTTGGAATACAGACACAGGCTTGGTAATTAAATTTCTAACCAAACATCCTTCCGTCCCCACTGCCTCAATTAAAAATAGTTGCTCTACTCTTCTTTTCTGGAGCCCAGCATGTTTTTCTGTCCCCATTCCAAAAGCCAAAAACCTGTGTTCCCAATATCAGAGATCAGAGACAAAAAAGAAGACAGAGGCTCTTTGTAGGAACAAATCCCAGTCATTTAACCCAAAATAGTGTATGATCTTGACACATGAGTTTTTCCCTCTGCAATATGTGTGTATTTATCACACATAGAGGTTATGTGTGTTATGTATATAATGTTTCGGGGGTTTTTTAATTTTTCTTTTGGTCACTCCTTATTAAACCCTGTATAAATGAAATCACCATGTTTTTCAAGCAGAGTCATAGGAAATACAATCATAGAGCAAACAATTTGCTTTTGGAATAAGATGAAATTCACCCATGAAATTCAGGGTGTAGATAAAAGATTTGGAAGAAAATATGTGGATATTTCCACCAGAATTATTCTAAATAAAAAATGATGGGAACTATTAATCTGTTTAATATCCCAATCTCAAACATCAGTCTTGACAAATAGAAATACATGTGTGTGGAGTGACTGACACATGAGCAGGCTGTGAATATTTTCAGAGACCAATGTGAGATCTTTAGAAGAAGAATGTGAGATTCTTCATGCAGGAAAATCCATGTTTAAAGTTCCCTCACCATAGCTTCAGTTGCTGCAGTGACTGTGAAGCACACTGAGCTCTGAGCTAGTTTATGAAGATATTTACAGATTCCCACATAAAACCAGTGTTGCAACTTTGTAAAAGAGATTTTTCATTTCTTTGCTTCTAATGCACCCAATGTGACAGAAGCAACTTGTCTGGCTCCCATTTGGGATCACTTCAAATACACATACAGAAATTCCAATCTAAAAACCTCCTTTTAAGTGGAAGGATCTGCCTTCTTTTTCAGTACTAATTGAAAAATGTTATGATCATCCCATAGAATCTGAATTACAAAGAGAATCTGGCCAGATTAGTCTTTTGTCTCATAACACACCCAAAGTATACACAGATGCCTCAAGCTTGCATACACCCTGGTCTGGTTTATTGCTGCATTTACGCACTAGACCTGACTATGTTTTTTTTGTTTGTTTTTGGTTTTGTTTTTGTTTTTACAAAAAGTTTTCAAAAACAAGCAGTATCAAACTTTGGTTTGCAGTTTCAGATACCCCAGTCTCAAGATCATAAAGCAACATCGTAATCCCATAGAGGTGGATGTAAAAGAAAAGCACAGACAGTACGTAGAGGCTCTCCTGGAGCTGGAAAAGATGGAAGACATAAAATACAGCATCTATGCACTTACCTGACAGTGGCTAATTTTCTGTCTGGAAAATAGCTGCAGTAGAATTTACAAATGGAAATAAAGATAATTGAACTCCCTAGGCACTCTAAAAGAGTTCTGACCAGTTTCACAGGGATAGTTTCCAACTCTCACAATACATGGAATAGCTATAATGCAACACAGTAGCTTTCTAAATAAAGCGTGTGCCCATATAATCTTAAAATGTATCCAACTCCTTTCAATTGTTATTCAGCAATACTTAATTGAAAGAACAGATCAAGAATTTTATTTTTTCAGTGTTAATGGCACAGGTGGGATGTTCCTCATAATGTCAGAAAGACACTGCTTGGGGAGGGATCTCTGTGCCTTACTGCAACACCCAAAAAGCACTCTGATAGGCATTTGAATGGAGCATTTAATATACAGAGTGATACAGACAACTTTAATTAAAAATGTAGTATAAGAACAACTGCCTTGAGTTAGACAAATGTCAGTCTAATCTCGTATCCTTTTTCATGCAGTGACACAGAGTGAATGCCTACCAAACCTAACAAGAACATGGCAAATGCACTGTGATGGTTCCCACTATGCTCTCCAGTTCCGGTTTAAGGAACTGCTGATTCAGAGCTGTTTGTCCTCATGATTAATAGTTTTTGGTGGATTTTCTATGTTTTGTCTAACTGGTTTCTGAAAGCATGAAATCTTTCAACAATCCCAGTATCTTGCAGCACCAAACTTCACATATTAACTGCATGTTATGTGGACAACTACGTCCTTTTCTTGTTTTGAAAGTCCCTTCTGACAATTTCCTCCTTGCCATCCTGTTGACAATCATGATTTTATAATCATGATTCTTTCTTTAAATATATCTTCCTTTAAAGGTTTTGTTCCCACATCAAATACTGCTAGACAATATATGTATAGGATTTCTTGCTTATTTTTCTACTGTTTTCTGTATTTTCATTTCTCTTTACCATTTTGGGGGCAGTGGGGCAGGTAACTGGATCTATAGGGAGTTTTCAAGGAATATCTGCATTGTGGATTTCTACAAGAGATGTTTTGTGTGTGTGTTTGATTATTTCCTTTCTGAACATTTCTATCCATTTATGGAGGTTTTTTCTTTGCTTTTGATTGCTTTTGAACACTGAGTTGAAGTTCTCAATGAGCTGTCTACAATGTCCTCAAGATACTTTTTTGTAAATGACATTAGTTAACACAAAGATTTTCATTATATATAGCTTCCCAAGACTGTTCCCTTTACCACATTACATTCCATTTATCAATATGTATTTTCATTTGCCATTTTACAGTGCAGCCACTCACTATGGAACTTTACTGCAACTCTTTGGATCACCACAGACCATCATGTTCACCCTATTCCCAAATTGTTCTTGACTATGTTAAATGGCACAACATTCATCCTACCTTTTTATCTACTGTACTGAGAAAATGCATCCAGCCGGAAAGTTCACAGTTTCTATCTTTTAATTCCTTAATTTATCATAGGTCCACAAGAAGATCTCCTTCCCTCCTTCCATAACACTATGATTCCTTTAAAGATTTTGGAAAGGACCTGTGCCAAAAACATTGTTTCAAATCCAAATAAATAGTGTTTCTGCCAACCAATTCACATCATCAATGGTTTCTTCAAAGAATTCTGATATAATTGTTAAATATGATTTCCTACACAAAATAAATGGTAGTTATTTTCCATCACATCATAATAATAAATGTATTGAATTATTTTGGGTTTAAACATTATTTTTATGTTTAGTTAATAGGGTAGTTCCTTCCACCACTCCTGAAATGTTTTTAAACTTAGTGATGTGTTAGTCATCTTCTAATTCACTGTTAACAGAGCATTCAGTGTAAGGATTATTTAAATATCACAGTTGGCAGTTCAGCAATTTTATAAGTGAGTTCTTTCAGAACTCTATAGAGAATACTATCTGCCTTAAGTAATAAGTGCTCATTATATTGATTTATTTTAGAATGTCTTCAACTGTCCCTTTATGTGAGACAGTACCACACTGTAATCTTGAAGGCTAATTAAGCTGATTCATTAAAATACATTATATTTAGCTGAAAGTAAAATCCCTTACAATTCTTAGGAGCAATGGATGCAAACCACATAAATAGAGTGAGTGACTGCATCTTGGAAAGTTACTCATGAAAGGGTTGTAGTGATGATCCCAGTGGAAAAGCAATAAAACCTCACTTGAAGGCCAAAGACACTGGTAAATTAGCTACTAATACTACCCTTCGTATTTGTTTATAAAACAACTATTCATTGTTTGTTATAAAAAGTGAGAAAGTAGGAGCTAAGATAAAAATCAGAAGCTCCTAAGTTGGAGTTAATTGAAAATAGGATCTACACAATTTTAGCTGATGTAGAACATTAGTAACACATTACTAGAGTACACCAGTGTTGTTAGCTGTGTCTTTGCAAGGCTCCAAAATATTGGAAAAAATACAGAGTCAGAAATATCACCAGAAAAGTGGAAGAGACTCCATTTCCTCACAAAGGAAGAAATTAGTTATTGAATAGAGGCCCAGGGGAGCTAAGTATTCGCTACTGTTTCATGCTTTCAGAAAAAGTTATAAAGCCTTTTCAGTATATATGCTTTGCTAACCATTAAAAGCCACTAATCTCTCCCTTCCCAATTTCTGTCTGCAAGAGACAATTTTTTCATGTGGGACTAATGAACTTAACCGTTACTTCAACATGCTTGAAAATCATATTGATTATCCCCCAGAAATCCTATGCTGATAGCATAAGAAAAAAAAATGTGGGGGAAATATGGATAACATGTTGATGTCAGAAATTCTGCAAGTTCTTAAATAAATACATAAATAAATAACTCAGCTGACAGTTTAGGTAAGCACAAAAATGGCCCTGAATTGCTGACAACCTGATACCTGTGAGACTGAATTCTTTGGTAGAGAGGCTTTTATTTTCAGATCATTTGTCTTTTATGTACTATTGAATGTAAGATATGTCTCAGTGACAGATTGACTGATTGAAACAGGGACAGAGAGAAACATCATTAAACATTTAAGTAATTTTCTGGGTCATTTTTGAGGACATATCTTGACGAGGCCAGGCTGCCATCAAAGTTAGTATATCTACTATCATACAGCAGTTGAACCAAATCCTTATTTTGATTGTTTGACTTATGTAACTGAAAAACGATTTTTCTTGAAAAAACCAGTACAACCAAATCAAATGAAACTGCTATGGGTCTTTAGTTTGATTGTACAGATATAGAAAACACTGTGCAGAATAACAAAAGAAAGCTCATTCAACATTTACAGTGGAAGAAGTCCTCATGATACATCATGTTATGTTGTAACTCTTGCCAGAAAAAGCTATTTTCACTTGCACATGATGTCTTATACAACAAATGAATCACAGGATTTTATAGGAAAATGTAGAAGTATAACTCTCATAAATAAGTGTGATCTACACTTCATCACAATATGAGAACAAAATCATGACTGTGATTACTGTCAGGCTAACCTGCATGAATTTTCCTAATTGCAGCTGACTAGAAATAAAGGAATGAGTCTCAGTCCTGTGTGTTTGTAAGCCAAAGTTTCCCTGCATTTCCCACATTCAAATACGGATGTAAGAATCAGGTCTGGGGTGATGTTTTGCCTCTCAAATTGTTACATGAAGACCTGGATCTATGCAGTGAATGATTAATTCAGCTAAATCAGAATCTGTCCTCACTTACATTTGTGTCACTTTAGACACTGTGCTCCCCAGCCCTCCTTTTGTCAAAGGTTGCAATTAACTCTCTGCTGAATGGCAACATGGCATGAGGGCAATTGATCTGTTGGCAAGGTATCAGTGCAACATATCATTCTGCTTCATTCATTGATGAAACACAGTAGGGAGCTGAACATAAGCCAGTGAAACTGGCTGTGGTGCCTGCCTCCCATGTGATTAGAACAGAAGGACTTCAGGAATGAATGGACAGACTCACTGGCTGACAGTTTGAGGACATGTTCTCCCACAGCACTGCTGGGACACATAAGCCAACAAAGCCAGCAGGGAGAAAAATCTCTGCCAAAGTATTCCTCACACCTCTGATGGATTTCACTGGGAAAATGGATCAAGGCCATCTACCTTTCACATGGACCATAAAAAATCCCAAATTTCCTAAAGCCTGCACCCTACCTACTACTTTATAAGCAGTGAGCCACTCTTGGCACACATGAATTTGACAGGGGGCCTCAAGTTAGTTTTGGGTCTTATGCAGTGTACAGCAGCACATGTCTTTCTGTACAACTATGTTTACTCGTTCTTTTCTTCTACTCTTTCCTTTGTCAGCCTCCTTGACAAAGAGACTTGTATTGCAGTGTTGCTCAGTGATCAGAGACAAGTCTCTGGCAGAAGCCAAGTTCACACCAAGACCCTGAACCCTGCCTTTTTGATGTAATATCTTCGCAGCATATCATATCAATCCAGCTAGCTTGTACCAGAGTCTCAGAAAGATACAGTACCCTCCCTTGTACAGAACAATTCCCAATACCTGTTACTGTACAGGAAGAATGCAAACTAACAACCTTCTTGGTTAGAGCATTTCCACTTCATTAAAAAACATGTTCTCAACAAACATGCTCTTAATCAGCAGAATGATACTACAAGCTTTACCCGTAGGATTACTTGCATGTGCCAGACCTGTAGGACTGGCAAGTCCTTTCACCCCATTTCTAACCTCCATGATGTCTAAGAAATTGTGTGCTACTAATAGCAGGCCTTCCAGTTATTTCTGTCAGGTAGTGTGCTCATACATGACAGGACCAGCAAGATGTACCTGTGTCAGAGTATTATGAAATGCTACATTTGTGTACCTAGAGTTTCCTACAAAGTATGTTGTACAAGGTATGTTTAGGCTCTCATATTTACAAGTTCATGAAAGGAAAAAGTCTTCAGAAGACTCTTTCATACACAGTAACAGACAGTAAAACTGCCAGCTTTAGTGCCTCTAACAGAGTGAAGACTTTTCATGGTAGGGTCTGGGGTATTTGGGGCTTTTATCCTCTACAGAGTTTACTCAATCTGTTTCAAAACTCTCTCAAATAGAGCTCCCATATCAGTATTAGCAGTGTGTACAGCATGAGAAACATACGAACAACAAAAAATTTCCAGCATTTGTACAAACGCACAGTGAAAGAAGTCTGCAAAACAGTAAATGTGCTTGTGGAGACAGAGCCTCACTTTAAAGGAAATGGAGGAGTAATATGAAGAGAAATATAATCATATCCGTAAAGCAATGACCTGTTCTTGTAAAATTCATGCTTAAGAGTAAAGTTAAGTGCCTAATAATTTCTCAGAGTTTGTGACAAGATCACAGTGGCTCATGGTGCCATTATACCTCATTGATCACTTGGTCTCACAGGCCTCTCAGACAACCTGAAGTCTCAAGGGCCCTTGAACTGAAAATGTAAGTTCAGACCAGTGTGGTTTTAATTCTTCTATTTTTACTGATCTCAGATTTTTTAATAGCATGCCATCTGATCTGGGATAGTCATAGAATTACCTTTCAAAAATTATATTGGAAATGTGTATCTATAGTTACAAAATTATTACAAGAAGCCTAGAATTCTGGTGCTTGACCCCATACTGTACTCACACTGTGCTATCAACACTGAGGACTGAAGTTCTACATGCAAAAGAGAATAAGCAGTTAGTATGTCCACTGTCAAGAAGTATATGAAATGCATTTCAAAAATAAGTAAGTCTCACTACAACCAACTGCAAGCTATTCTGTGTGAAAAGGATACTCCCCACTCCAACTGAAGCTCTTCTACTACAGAGGGAACAAAGATTCATTGGACAAGAAAACAAGTTGACATTCCTGTGTAGGAAAACGCTCTTGCTGTCCCTGACAGATGTGAACTGTGCCTTCCTTGGGTGACCAAAACAATTTCTGCATTTTTTCAGTGATTGTTCAACATGAAATCAATCTGTCCTGAGAACAGGCCTGGGTCCCATGATTTTGCCTCCCTGCCCTATGTACAGACTGGAACATGATGCTGCATTCCTGAAGCAATAGGCTTGGACGATCAGGTTAAGTATCCTTCTCTAGGTTATCAGGTTCTGATCTTTGGAGGATGGAGGGATGCCAGAGATCACAAATGAAGATTAAAATCCCTTGGTGATGCATGGGATTTAAGACATACTTCGGTTGTCTTGGTTCATATGAGAGTACTCCAGGGATCTTTTGTACCTCTACACTGAGCACAATATCATCACTAGGAGTTTAGATCTCCATGTACATGGTATTGATACTGCATGTAAGGCTTTGGATTCCTCTGTACCATGAGGCATGAAACATAAGTATTGCAATGCTGAAAAGGAAGTCAACCTCAGTTACTTTTTTAAATTAATATCTCTATGACCACCAAACAGTAGATTCACTACAAGATTATAGTGTCTGAATAGATGACAAATTTCTTATGGTAATAAATATCTCTCTAACTGTGCATATCTTCACTTTTGTGAGCAATAGAATGTTTCTGAAGACTTGAATTTTGGTATCTGAATCTGCAAAAGGTTAAGTTCTCAAAATGGCACACTCACAGTCTTGCAAAATACGATGGTTTCAGTTAAAAACAGAACAAATCCAAAGTTGCATCTACCACGAAGTAATGAGACAGTAAAACTTTGAAACTACAACTCTTCAATAAACAACTAACACCATATTAACCACTACAGCTTTCTAACCCAGGGATCATTTTGGAATATGAGCACTTTTGCTGAAAAAGACAGTATCAGGACAACAGGACCTCTTCTGCAACACTCTTGCTTCTTTATTTTAGTGTTATCCATTTGGTAGACACTCAGCTCTATTTAGGTCAGTCAGTGCCTGGAATAATTCTGCTCTGAAAAGAATTATTCATATCAGAATGGGAAACTGCCCTATTTAATTATGGCTGAAAATAATTAAGTAATGTCAGTGATAGGGAAAAATTCACAGGAGGCATTGCTAACAATGACAGGTCATGCTTGCACAGTGAAAGCTTTGACACAAAGCTTGTGTCACTGTTAGTTCAATGGAGAGTTAGTCACTCTATATTAGTAAGCTCTTGACTGTATGATTTCCTAGCAGAAAGTTCAGGACATGTCTGAACAATTTTTAAAATACTGAGAATTCCTTTTTCACACTACAGAGCCTTGGTTCTTCCAGGAGGTGGGAAGGAACATGAAGTGCAAAGCTGTTCTGGTGCTTTACGGAAATACATATAAATATGGATGTGTTTCTAATCTGTAAGAGTTCTCCAGCTCTGCTTTCATTAACAGTATGTCAGGCTTCTCCTAAAAATCTTTATGCCTCATAGTTCAGCTCAAAAAATTCACTGCTGTGCAACATTTGGGAAAGTCTCAACCTGAGAACAGGTCTGACCTTCATATTTAAACCAAATATTAAAACAACAACTTAAAAAAAAAAAAAGACCACAGACATATTAAAATGCTGCACTGAATTCAGAAAGGAAGTGCAGGATTCACACAGAAGGCTAAGTTAGATATTGAGTGCCACATCCAGTACTCAGGCATTGAAATAATTTCCTACAGCAGATAATCTTCCTGTGCAAATACTGTTTCATTGTGTACACATGCACTAACGTTGAAACAGAGATTGAGTTGGGCTTTGATTCTCCATCTATGGCTGTGAGAATCTGATCTTTGCAGCTCAGACTCCTCACTGCTTGCTAAATGCAACACTGGACCACTCATTTTACTAGACCTAAAGGTAAAGTAGATCTAGCAGGTCTAAGTAGTTCTTACACAGTTCTACAACCAAGTTAACTGATAGGCTGAAGTATTCCCAAGCTTGGAAAAGTGTAGCAGAAAAGTGGCTATAATTTACCTTTACTAATGACATTCACCCTGATTGATATGTCATGAAATATCATTTCTGTGTGGTTCTCTTCTCCCTGCCTGTGCTAGAACCTCCAGGGAAAGGAAGAGGTGGTGGCTACGCCAGCACCATCCTCACAAAGTACCCCACTACACAAACCTTCCTAGCTGGGTAGAGTCTATTTCTTTTGCAGTACCAGGTTGGCAAGGGGATGGAAGAGGATGGACTTCCTTCATCTTCTTATTCTACTGCAAACACATACACCCCAGGGTTCTCGCATGCAGTACAATACAGATGAGAAAAGCATTCTTCGGTTTCATCTCAAAAACAATCTCCACCTTAGGCACTTCCTAATGACACATCCCTAATTAAACAGAGGTGTCATGGTTGAAACACATGAACAAATGGCAACATAACAACCAGGCTGATCATGCTGTAATTATAATGAAAAATAAAGGGTTGAGAGCAAAATATGCAAGAATCGGTGGTTTGCTGGACATAGAAAAATTTCTTGAGCTTTAACCTTCTTAAGCTACAAAGCTTCATGTTTTGTGCCTCATCTTTCTGCAGGACATTTGCAATATGTTTCTCTTCGTCACATCCATGGCTTTTCAGCTAAGTCCTCTATATATGTGCAATGGGATGTGCACAGCAGAGCTGAGTCTACAGAGGATGAGACTTCAGTTAGTACCTGAATGAATGTTTGGCAAATTTATTACTTAATTTACATACTGATTTTTAAAATAAACTAAATTATTAATTGTAATTCAAATGTGTGTAGTGCAGCAAGGTTTTAAAGAAATGCCCCTAGAGCTATCCAAGCAATCTTTTCACATGGCAACTAAAGACTTGTAACTTACCTCCAGTAAAGTGAGATGTTACTGACACTTAAGAAATTTTTCTAAGAGCAGCTACTTTTGCTGCAAATACAGAGTGATCATACCACAAATCTTTAAATTTGAGTAGATACATATTTGACTGTACCAGTATTAGGGATGATAGCAGTAGCCTCTCTTAGACCTTTTTAGTTGGTGTGGTTATCATCCAGAATACAAAATGAAAGGCATCAGAATCCTCCCTGCTTCCTCAACATGTTCTAAAGATTGAAAGCATCACCGTATTATCAATGGCTGAAATTATGATTAAGTCATCCAAGTGAAGAAATTATAGATGCTTCCAGAGAATGTAGCACTGTCAACTGATATAAAAGAGCTACCTGGACAAATTAAATCTCAGTGACCATTTGAAAGCAGGTTTTCCTTTTGATGTGTAGATGTGACTCAAATTTGCATGAATTAGAATTATACTTCTGGTATGAAAAAATCGAATACACCTTTGTCTAGGAAACTACCCACCTGTAATATTGTGCAATAACAAATCAAATAATTGGAATTTTGAAAAGGAGATTGTTGGCACAATAAAACCATTGTATTTGGTATATTCATACAGTTTTCAAAAAGAACTGCTTCTCTTTTTTTCAGTCTTCATTATCATAGAAAATGTATTTGTTTCCTTATGTCTGATTTTCTCCCTGTAGCACAATTTCTGCCATGTTCACATACTTCTATCAGTACCTCTTTACAGCTGAATGATAGAAATGTGTACTTTTCACTGCACAACTTAGGAGACATAGGACAGAAAATTTAGCCCAAGAGGGCCTGAGAAAAAGGTCTAACATTAAGAAACTCATTTGCTCAGCATTAAGGCAAGATAAGTCCCCACTGCATCTCACTAGTGGTTTCCTAGAGACCTTGTACACTGTTTTTCAGACAAAAATGATTCCAGTCTAACAATAGTTCACCCACATCTCTCTCTAATTGTGGAAGCTATGAGGAGGGATGACATAAAATGATTACATCCAGTCCGGACTGCAATTTACACAATGAGAAATCCCTCAGGTTTCATTACGGAGACTTTGCATGCCATTGTGGAGGCATTAAGAGCCATGCTGTATGGAAAAAAAATTTTTCTCAACGGCTTTTTCTTTTAAGGCAAGTTACAACAGATACCCCAGGTGCTATATCCAAATTTCAACACTGATTCCCATGAAAGTTAACCACAGTGGTATTCCTGCAGTGGCAATTGCATTCATAGAGCTTAACCAAGATGTAAAATTGATACTGTAAAAACAAATTTGCTGAAGCTTTGGACTGTTGGTTATCCTTGTTTGCTAAGCATAATTCTCTTTTCCCCACCTGCAGCTACAAGACAAAATGTGAGATGAAGGCAAAAACATTGCTCTTGCAGTATTTCTGATTCTGATGTAACTCATACAAAATGTCTTTAGATTGTGTTCCAAAGAATTAAAACCAATTACAAGTTATAGCATTTTAAGGAAGTTTCTAGCAACCTAAATATTTGAGAGTTTAGTCATTACCTGAAGACCATGGGTTATTAGTGTTTTCAGGCCCTAGAGCCTGAAAGGTAGAGGTAACCTTATGTAAAGCTGGCTTGTACACCACACTGCAAATCACAGTGGTAATTGAAGGACCATCCAAAGAGGTTAAATTTATCTTTGTTCCTAAACACAGAAGAATATTTCTAAGTCAAAACACAACAGGCTATTCTACTATGGATTCACAGACCCTAATCACTTGCACAGCCAGAATGAAGTATTTGTGGTTGGTTTTCATGCGCATAAATTTAGACAACAATATAATTTCTGTCTCCCCATAGCTCCTCATCAGATAGTGGATTACTCTGGTTTTGTGTCTTTGTTGTGAAAAGAGGACAGAAAAAGCTGTGGTAGAAGAATTTATATCAGCCATCATGATTAACTTTCATAATGTGTGCTACATTTCCATCTCCACATCAGCATCAAGTGATGGGATTTAAACATGTCAGATTGAATTAGTCTAAAGGAGGTATGAAAAATGAAGCCTTATTCAGAAAGGCATGATATAGTAGAGAAATAAAGAGTAGTTTGGCAATTGCTCAGGAAAAAAACCCACATTTCTTACCTGCAAAATTGTGCTTTGTCTGACAACAAAATGTAACATATTTAGCAACATGTAGGAAAGGCAATGGCAGGCCACAAAGTACCTTGGCTTTTAGTTAAACATATAAATACACATAAATAGAAAGAAATAGTTTAAAGAAGGCATTTGTTTAGCATTTACCCTTCAAAGAATGCAGAATCAACAATTTTTAAAATTTTTTTTTAATGCAACAAGGCTGATTTGCAAACTAACTGAACTAGCTTCTGCAACAAAAAAGGGTCTGCTCCCAGTCTTCTTGCTAAAACCTATTAAAAAGGCAGGTGCTAAGTAGGCTGTTGAAGCTGCTGAGTGCCTGACAATAAGTGAATAACAGCATCTTTCTTTGTTTTGCTACCTTTCTTTTATTTTTCATTGTATTACTATTCCATAATCACAGCTAATCTTCAGAACTCGTGACAAATGTTGTTTGAGAATTCAATTAATGAACAACTCCAGGACACTTCTGTGCCAGACAGCTGTTCCTGTGTCTGGGTTTCCAGTGTCATGGCCATATCAACAGATTTAAAGCGTTGGCAAAGTGCCAGTTTCACATTTCAGCTTTTGCTGCTATGTTTTTACATATGGTGCTATAGGAGAGAAAGATGTTTTATGAAAATGTAAGACGCGACATATAAAAGTAAACTGTAAAGAACTTCTGTTCAGTCCCTTTCTCTTCTCAAAACAGGTCATTTTATATGGTTGCTTTTCTAGATTCTAATCTCTCAGGCTGCTGTCCTGCAAACACTCATGCATGTGATTAACTCTGACTACCCACATGCGTGAAGTGTTTGCAAGATGGGGCCTTTAATATGTTGTGACAATGTCATGGGGAAAGGATCTAAGTGGCAATATGTGAGGAGAGCTGAATAACTGAGGCCATCAAGAGTAGGTTGTGTTAACCCTGTACTGGGCAAGATTTTGCTGTCTCCTGCATCTCCCTATTCCACTAGTTCATGTTATATTGTGTTTTGTTTCTGGAGATGCCAGAATCACTATCAAGAAGCTCGAAGGAAAAAAAATTAAGCTCATCATTATGTAAATTTTTGTTTTGAAGAATTTTTTTTTCCAATGTCTTTTTATTACTGATTGACTTGGAATTTACCCTTAGGATTGTATTGGTGTTGCCTGCCTGTCCAGAATGGCAGAACAGAGACAATCCATTGTTTGATGTTCCTGAAAATTGACACGCACATAGCGAAGATTGTACCTCCTGCATTTATGCAGCACAGTACTATGGCCTCTTTCTCTGTCCATGATCGCTTGTGACAGAAGCAGATGGTCTGCAGATTAGGGTGACTCCCTAATTATTTGCATGTAGGACAGAAAGCAAGAGAGAAGACACAATGCTGAGTTGTGCCCAATACTCAAAGGAGCCCTGCTTTAAGGTATTTTCCCTAGCTGCAGTTTAGTGCCAAAACAACATATAACTTGCCACAGGACTAGTCCCTACAATGTGAAGACAAGAGGTATCACATGAAAAATGAAATGGGCATACATACATCCCAACTAGGACAAGGTGGCCATGCTTTCTCATGTGCTAGAAAAAACTTGTTACTGATATACCTGATTAGTTTCAGTCATACAATTTCACAAAATAATGTTTTTGTAGAAATTCTGCAGGCTTTTTTTCCTGTGAAATAATGCTATTACTCTTTATTATGGATTATGCTTACTGGATACACGACACAACTATCTCTTTTCTTTCAAATTAAAGTTTAGTATTGCTCTCCTCATCTCAAACATTGCAGGACAGAGTAATTTTTCATTTTCATCACAATGTAATAAACCTTGGCAAAAAAATGATAAGCAGAACTTGTATGAAAATATTGAAATAACACTAGGAAATGGAGAGAGGGCAGGTCACAAGCATTTCTTCCCAACATTTGCTAGCACAAGGGACTATAAAAATAAGAGCGAAGAATATAACTTCTAGAAATATGAGAAAAATTAATTTATCTGGTAGAAATTGGACAACAGAATGTAAACTATCGTAATGCTAGTAAGTCTCTTAAATAACTCCCTATTTCAATAGACAGTGGGTGCCTGACAATATCCTGTCATCACAAGGCATTATCCAGTGATGTACCTCCAGTTTTCAGTTCTGTCAACAATTCATCAGCATCTAGAAACCAAAACTTCCTGTGAAATTATTGATTCACTCTGGAAGTGTCCATCACAAAGATATAGCTAATAAGGGAATATCAGGTGTCAAACTGTAAGCTATTAAGAACCAAGTGATGATATTATTGTAGTCATAGTTCTGCACTGAAGACATTGGGGTATATAAAATGAGTTCTGTAAGTAAGGGAATGGAAAACAAGTGGTTGTCCAAGGCTTCCTGTAACATGGATAGATTCTTTCCAAGAAAAAGTAAGTTCTGACTTATGCATTTTTTCTGCTTTCAAAATATTTGTCACTCATTTGATTCTCAGCTATCAAAAATGGGAAATGATAACACTGCAGCACATCTGCCAGTGGGAGAACACGAGAGTCTCTGAACATACACTTGAGCCACTACCTCATAAGAGAAGGGAAACTTTAGTCTCTCTAAATACTCTATCAATACACTATCAAAACCAAAAAATGTTGGCCAAAATATTCAAAATTGTTGATAGAAGCAGACTACATAAGCTCCACTTCTTTTGGAATTCAGACTAGAACACCATAACATCTTTGTTATTTTTCCGCATGGTTAGATATTTTGAACCTATATCCATAGCCACGAAACAGAATATGAGAAAGAAGAAAAAGCATCTAAGAAATTTTTTAATTGCTGCTTGAAGGACTGAAATAATTCAGTGCACTAACTCACAACCACCATATTCTAATGAGCACCAAAGACATCAGTCTCCTGTGAGGTAAACTCAGGTACAGTATGTCTACATATCTCCCAAGTATGCCAGTGCATAATGTGATCAATAATCAAGGAAACAGTTTTGTCTAATGTGTCTCATATCTCATCTATGAAGAGTTGAAAATTTGTTTGGTGGGTTTTATGTTTTACAGGACTGAGTCATTGAATATACTGACTTGGAAGGGACCCACAAGAATCATCAAAGTCAGGACATCCCCAAGAATAACACTACGTACATAAGAGTATGGTCCAAAGACTTCTTGAATTCTTTCAGGCTTGGTGCTGTGACCACTTTCTTGGGTAGCATGTTCCACTGCTCAACCACACTCTGGATGAAAAGTGAAGTTGATGAAAAGTGCTACATTAGTTTTCCAACAAATTGATTTTCTCCCACTAGACATTCAAAAGCTTCTGTAATTCAAACAGCTCTTGAATTTCCCTAATTTCTTATTTTGGATTTCCTTAATATCTAATAATGTTTATGGCAGAAGGGTCTATTTATTCACAAAAGACATAAAGTGCTTCCTTTGGCTATAAGTAAATGCAGTTTGGTCAGATGAAGGTCTGTTGTTTTGTTGCAGATTTTAACTGAATAGAATGACGTAATGTTTGTATTGGAGAAACCCTTTAGCACATTCACACATAAATGCAGAATATGTGATGCAAAAAAAAGTCACTGATTTTCATTTCAGAAAATCTAAACATTTTCTGTTTCGTGTTTAAAAGATTACTCCTTCTGAAGTCCTTTACTTTATTTTTTTCTAAGTTTGTTTGCAAACCTAGGCTACTTGTCCAAAGATATTGGCATTCAAAGTCGGACACCCAATAGACATTTTACACTACACTAAGATGAGGTTACAGGTTCTAAACAAGTTGGAACATTTACCTGATCCAACACAGCTCAGATAACATGTGGCTGAGAAGACACAGAGTTGCATTAGTACAGTGCTACTGGAGCTAATTTACCTAACTCCTCTCTGCTGATTAATTAGGGTGTAGTGCTGTGCTGACACAGCAATTCTGCATCCAGTTCTGGAGTTAGCTTAGATACCTCTGCTTGTCACTGAGCTGGAGGGTGAACACCCTGTGAAATCGTTTCTAGAGACTGCAATGTTCTGCACTATCCTATTCTTAAGTTATAATTCACCACAGCTCTTATCATAGTCTTAAGTTCTGGTATGAGATGACCTTTTTTTTCTTTATCAGAGCCTTTTGTCAAACAGGTATTTTGAAAAGACATACAAAGATGAAACACACTGCCACTTTCACACCCTGCTCAATGTTGCTTGCACAAACGGCCAGCAATACTGTTCTAATAACAAAAGTAAAAGAAGCTGGAACAAGATGCCTTTTCACACCTTCCTGAAGTTTACAGGGTATCCTTTTTAGCCTTTTTACACATTATCCTTCCAAAGAGATAGCCAGTGAGTGTTTACACCACCTGTAATCAATCCACTGTCCATATTCCAGGCAGCATAACAGGCACCGAGCTAAAATATCCTGACTAAACTAAAAAATACCCCAAAAACAAACAAAACAAAAAACCCCGAAAGCCCCAACTTGTATGAAAAGTACTTTGGGTTAAATCTCTTGGATGGGTTTTTTGAAACATACAATTTTACATCCTGAGTGTCACATATGAAAGACTTTCCCCTAAAGAAGGTAAAATTCTGAAGACAACTGCTCCCCTGTGGATTATCTCTCTCAAGTAAAACCTCAAGGACAATTATTTTCTTCCCTCTTTGTGTTTCTAACTTTAATCAGAGTTTTACTAAAATGCTGGGCATGTCTCCCCAGCAGAGATATGTACACTCAAGCCAGCATTAAACACACTAACTCTACAGCAACTACTCTGTTAACTTTTGTACACCTCAGGTCATTCCCAGCACTGAGACTTGAAGTTAACTGGCTGAAATTTGCCAGATGAAATTAGCCCACTACTAAACTGCTCACTGCCCCAAATGTGCTGATCACATCCCAGTTGACTAATTCCCTTACCGTGTTCAGGAATTGTTTAGCATAGGGATAACTGGCTTGGGCTAAAGGTGTGCCCAAATCTAATCATCAAACAGTAGGAACAATGGACTCCAGTGCCTAGAACAGCTGTCTATCACTTTTTAATTTAATTGTATAGAGGAGTCCAACAATCTACTAGTAAGAACACAAACTTCTGGACAGGTGTATTTACCCCATCTAGCAGGGCTGAGCAGTCTGAACTGAGCTTGTGGTGCAGCCACAGAACTACTAATCAATTTGCTTCCTAAAAGCACTCTTAAGTTTCTGTTGTGTAGATAACATATGTCCTTGTCTTGTTTCAGGTACTGTACACCATCAGAAAGGAAACTACAAAGACCCTGTGGCATGAATGGCCCCATGACATCCTGAAATCTGTACCCACAGCCTTCTCTTAAATGTAAAGTGCCAACTGCTGTGCTGTTTTACCTGACAGGAAAGACACTGAAAGTCCTTCTGTAGTAGATTATGTTAAGTGTCCTTGATTCCAGACGAGATCAGGCTCTCTGCAGAGGCTTAGCCACTTATGTATTCCGCGATCACACAAGAATGGCACAGTAACAGAGCAGTCCTGTGGATATTGTTAAACACTTCAAATAGCTGCACTTTGTTACACAGCAGTGCATAGTTAACACTGCAGGCACCTAGATGAACTATCTAAGAGGTCTTTTTGCAAGACTGTCATACAACAATGTTTGTATAAATACTTCAGCAATCACCCCAGATCTCTTTTTGGCCTAAACGTTAGTAAGAAGGATGAGTTATTAAGTTATGCAGACTGTGCCCTGTCATAGACCATGGCCAGAACTAGACACTGGAACAAAGAGGTCTGAGAAACCCTGCTGCAGACAGTAGGGGAATAATTTCTCCAATGGGAAATTTCATTCCACTCTCAGGCAATTCTCAGTTGACTCACATTTTTAAAGGAACAATCTTTATATCTACCCTGAAAAACATACCATTGTGGATTATTTTGTTTGTAGAACAGCCAAGTGGCTTTTGAATTTTTTCCAAGTCTTGGCCTCACTAGATCTTTTGGCAAATAGTTTCCCAGGCTGAATATCTTTTCCCTTTTTAATCTGTGCTGCAATTTCAGTACCACTGAATTCTTTCCCCCATGGCAAGTTCCTTGATTAGGAAATAGGACCACACAGTTTACTTTCACTCAACTATTCCTATCTCTACTATCTCCCTCATATTGTTTTCTTGCCTAAGCATTGGTGACATTTTCCAAACTCTAAACGGAAGCTATTTCAATAATACATACTTGTTAGGATATGTCACATACTCCCTGTAGCTCTACATCAAGAAGGTTTGAAAATAAGCACAATCTGTGTGAATGTCTCTAGATTTGTAATAATTTAGAAAGAATTTGAGATTTTAAGTGAGGGGTTTGGAGTTTTCTTTTTGTATATAATGGGAAATCTTGCATTGAAATTCAAAGAGATCTGTTGTAGGGTCTTATTTCTGTTGTCTGTTCAACAATAATAGGAAGAAATAACAATAATTAACACTCAAAATAACTGAAAGAGAAATTATCAAATATTAGTCATAAGATAACAGAATGCTGCCTCTATCCACATGAATATATCATGCAATGTCTATCTTCATGTCATGCAATGTCTATCTTTGACTGTCAATCTGAAATGGAAGATAAAGAGAATCCTTTTCAAAAAAATTACAATTATACATTCTGCCTAAGAACAAAAAAACAAACAAACAAACAAACAAACAAAAAACCCCAGGATGTAAAGCCTTGCTTTTTTATATTCTTCTCTGCAGGCCTGGTGACAGCAAGAGCAAGGTCTGCAATCCCTGCTCGGATATA
Source organism: Orthonyx spaldingii (assembly GCA_013397795.1). Lineage (NCBI taxonomy): Eukaryota > Metazoa > Chordata > Aves > Passeriformes > Orthonychidae > Orthonyx > Orthonyx spaldingii. The sequence continues at coordinate 33,919 of VZTJ01005189.1, read as the reverse complement.
CACTTAGAAGGATCTGCTGACACAGAGAAGTAACCTCAGACAGCTCCTCCACAAGGGGTATTTTGTACTGTTCTATTCTTACAAGTGCCTCTTTGAATGGTTATTTTGAAACTATTTCTCCAGGTAGAGAAGCTTTTAAATGTCAATTTATTTCCTTTTATCTCTCAGCCTTGAGAGTATAACAGCATAAGAATCTGTGAAATGCAGTCACAAATATCTACTGTTCAGAAAGCAAACTTCCAGGAAATTTAGCATAATGGGCTAAAATTTATCTTCTGGATCTAAATCTGGTTGCTGAGAAGCTCAGCTTTAGATCCTTTTCATAGTATAGCATAGTTTCTCTACTGCAGAGTGGCTTTTAAAATAAGACATTTATGAGGATCAGAATCCAATCTTTAGCAAATGTTGTTTATAAAGAGCTGGAAATATGCACATGACTCCTTAGCAGAGAGCAATGCCAAAGGGGAGGAGGCCTCTGGCAGATAGTACCTTTCAAGAACCTCTTGGATGATCCTATTTAGGCCCTATGTCTGTAGGCAATAATCTATCCCATTATAAATGTCTGAAGGGTCAGATCTCAAACTGAAAAGACTAGGCCTCAAACAACAAAGGATATCTTCTAGGACAAAAATCCCACGTATCTAAGACAAGTGGGAGAGAGGATAACATGGCAAAGATAAATGCGCTGTCCTAATGTTGCTGCTGGAGGAGAACAAACACCCCTTAAATTCAGACAAAAAAAAGAAAGACATGTTTCTTTTAGTTCATATCAGCATAAAATGAACAGAGCCATATAGACAACTCAAAGATTTAGTGTATAATTGTTGATAGTCTACTGTCAGGAAAACATTCACATTCAAAATGCTGACAGCTCCTATTACCCGGAGTCTCTTCAGCTTTTCTTTTCTTTTCTTTTTTTTTTGAGATGTATTTGAAAACTTTCAACAAATAAGAAAACTTTCTGTCATGCTTCATTCACATTTTTGCTGGCAGAAAGTACAGAAAAGTTCAAACCATCAGGGAAAATTTTATAGTGATAAAGGTACATCAAAATGGAGGGAATTAGGCATTTTCACAGAATTTTAATTTTCTATATTTAAAAGGGTTTGGGTGTTTTTTTTATTGTTTAAGCACAGATGAAGTGTTGATTTGAAATCTAAAATTGTGGGAAGTTTAGTATAGAGATTGAGAATGTTTGGAGGTTTTATGACCCATAACACCAGCGTGGTTGTTTTAAAATAGGTATTTACCTTGCTAGATTAATGGCTACTGGTTTTCTATTGTTTTACCTATTTCTGTCTGCAATGTTTGGCATGCAGGATGTGCATGGACCTGAGGTTAAATTGAATCAACATACCATATATGTGTAGGGATTGGTAAAATTTCATTCCAGATTATTACATATTTCAGAAAAGTTCTGCAGACCTTAGAGCAGTACAAAAGTCACAGCTTCCACCCTCTGCATTAAGCATTAGAGCAGGAAAAGCACGAGGCCAGTATCATTTTCTTCACAAACTTCACACACCCTCTCCCTACTGAAAGTATAGCAGCAGTACTACTGCTCACTACGTGCCAGAAGTACTGAGCTCAAACAGACTAATCACAGAAATTTACCAAGCACTCAACTGGATCTTGCAGTCTTGCTGGGCTCTGTGCTACTGATACCCATATCAAGCAGTTTACACTACTTTGTTTACAGCTACAAGAAAAACCACAATAAACAATATCAGCTTTACAGACTAACTGACAAATTGTTAAGACGACTCACCATCAACATTTTCTGTAGGCTACCAGGTAACATTGTAATCAAAATTCATACGCAAAACACCTGCAAGTGCTACAGACTACTTAGCACGGCCTACAAAACTTGGGTGAGGCACAGGAAGCACTGATGGAAACACAGCACTTGATTTCATCAATGTTATACATGAATGGGAGGGTAAGAGGAACTGCACAGATGTGGGAGATCATGTGCTGCATCAAGTAGTGTTGAAGGAGCTTTGACCTTGTCAGCCAAAGGGTGTACCTGCATGTGGATCACTGAAAACAAACTGATCATGTTTACAATTGTATTTCTCTACAAATGACTACTTTTTTGTTTGTTTTCAATTGTGCTTTCCCATCTTTGTCAATAATTCATTTTATAACAAAGTAGGGAAGTCTTTACCAAAGAAGTAGCAAACTGCAAAGAGTGCTGTATAAATAAAAGCATGCCTGGCCTATAGAAATCGTTGCAAATTAGTGTTAGTTTCAAGATACTTGGTGTACTGGCTTTTAATCCTGGGAAGAAGAGAAAATGGGTCATCCTTTTCTCATTGTTCTACAGAGAGCAAACTCTGGTGAAATAACATGAGCTTGTTAGTTTCAGTTGATAATTTCTACCCTTTTCACAAACTGTCAAATCAGTCAGCTGAGAAATGCAGTGCTAAGGGTATAAGAGAATAATGCAATCAGGGGAAAAATACTGAAAGATATTTTTAGACAGGTCAATAAAATAAGAAAAAAAGTCACTGTGTACTGTTGAATAAAAGTTAAAGAAAATATGTTCATTCCCATATGGTGCTTGAAATCTACAGCAAAGACACCATGTGTTTTATGAGTAAAATCACATAAGAATTGAAGTGTCTTACAAAAGGAATTTTTCAAAGATAATTGTTAAGTATCAATTTAAAAAATACAACACACAACATTAAATAAACTATTTAATTGCCCAACTCTTCATCTAGAGCAACTATTTCAACTTCAGACATATGAGACAAAGAAATTTATTACCTCACATTTGTTATTCTTGCTTTAGCAACAGAAAGAAGAATCTGAAGAATAGACCAGGGACTGCTAATCCTGAGGAACCAGTAAAGCATCCAGGTGAAACAATCTGCCAGCCTTGGTCACAGACACAGCACTTTGTTTTTCCTCCCCTTTTAGTGACATTCTCAAATTATCTGAAATTAGAAGCCTAAGTTATTTCAAAATTTTAAAATAGAGAGATTTACATTTTTGTTGTTGTTGCGGTTCTTCCTGCATTCTGGAAAGTAATCAGAAGTCAGCTCAATCAGGAACATCAAGCAAAGCAGCTCCTGGGTTGTTTTTTGTGGTCTCACGCCACAGCATCCAACAGACTGGAAGTGGCAGCATAGAACTCAATATTTCTCATAGAATTATAGAATAGAATTCCAGCCTAAGATTATAGCCTAGATTACAGCTCTACCTGCAAGATGCTTCCTTTGCTACCAACTCATGGATGAGTTGTCTTAGAGTTGCCTCAGATGTCCAATGGCTTCTATACAGTAACTTTACTTGGTTTTTTCATATACTGTTTAGTGTTGTAAAGCAATTGACATCCCAGTAGGTAGCCAAGAACTGTTCCTAGTGCAGCACTAGAAAGATCAAGGATCTGCTGAGTGCCAGGCCTGGTTTCACTTCAAATAAGCAGTGTCCAGACTGTTGTTTAAATAAAAGAATGCATGCACTCCTGCATTAAATATTCACATTGTATTAGCCCAGAACACAGCAATAAGATGTTTAATTACTTTTGGGGAGAACAAGGAACCTATTAGCATATTTATCATTATACTTTAAATAAGATCAAATATTCATTAAACATGCATAAAAGAATGTAAATGAAATTAAATTCTTACAGGCAATTCTCAAACACAGGCCTTTGCCACTTCAGCCAAAACCTTTTGCTGCAGTACTCTGTTGAGATTAAATGTACATGTAAATTGATGGTTTTCCACTGCCTCTGCAAAACAGCAATTACATTTGCAGAGCAGTTAGCATTTACTTCTCCTTTTGCCCCTGCTACCACCTTTTCATCCCTACAAATCATATGATATAAGTAGATTACATTCTTTTTCCAGTCCAGCTCCCTACAGCCTTTGCTAAGTTTACTTTCAGTACCAGTTACTTAAAGCATTAGATATTTAATAAAATCCTTCATTTTTCCATTTTGTGATCTATAATCTATTCAGATTAGCATAGGTTGACTCAAGGAGTCATGTACCTTCTGTGTACTTTTCTATGACGTCCTGTGTTGAGGAACAAATTAATCATGGTCTTTTAAAATATTGTATTTAGAAGCTAAATCTTTTCTGAGACTAACACCATGTATCAAAAAAATAAAACAGGCTGCTGGCTTATTTGTCAAATCTATGTTGTTGTTATTTATTATGTATATAGCTTCATTGGTAGACAGGATGCTTACAACATAAATACAGATGAATTCAGTTTTCTTTTGTTTTGAGTTGTCATGGCAGCCCTGCTCAACACGTGCAACAGGCACAGTTTTAACCCCTAGCTTACCCAAAAGCAAGAAGTTTCCTTACTTAATATCCTTTGCTGTGCTAAATTCACACTGAAACTCTACAGTTTATACCTGCTAGAAGTAGCATACTCTTTGAATCTGTTGTGTTCATCACTAGGAGTTTGGCTACAGAAAGATTGACTAAAATCTTAGATTTTTTCACAATTTTGGCTAGTGTCCATAAAGAATGTTGAAGAAGTAATCCTAGCCCTGAAACAAGCACAGTATCAAGTATGACAGGTAGAAAATTACGTTTCTTTTGCTCAATTTGCAATATGTCAGAAGATTGGTCAGTTTATCTCTATAAATTATAATAAATATGTATAATAAAATTACAAACAGTCTCGCATTTCATAACATACAATATTCATTATATGTTATTCATTCACAGCTATGACTACAGAAAGGTGCAGGGGAAGACACTGGTAAATGGGTCAGAGAAGGTGGAAAAGTACTGTACTGGTGTTGCTGCTGTAAAGAATTACTTTACTGTGACAGACTTCACTGTTCATGTTGATGTCAGTTTGGAACAGGAAAACTGTCAAATGTGTAAATCTGACCTAAAAGGTAAAGGTAAAATATGACTTCATTTACTTAATGAATAACTGTATTTTAGTATAAAAACAAAAAAAAAAAATTAAGTTTTTTTAGTAACAAAATTATTGATGTATTCACAGCATTACTATTGAAGAATGTTAATTTGTACATCAGGGTAATTCCAAAAGATCCAGACTGTTAAATGACAGATGCATATACTGGACAGAACATGAAAAACATTTGTATCTTCACAGACAGTATGATGTTGCAGTAGGTTTGACCTTGGAAATATTGTTTTATTAGTACAATGCTTTTTATAAAACTCACAGCAATGTTTATTAAAAAGTCTTTGAGATGCCTCATTTTATTATTGCTAAGTATCAAGTAAAATAAGTATCAACTTTTTTGCCATAGCAAGAAGCTTAAAAGTCTGTGGCAAGCAGGCAAATTAATTGATATTCTGATCATGTAGTGAATATTTATTTCAAGGTTGCGTGGCTAAAATGCAAAAATTAGACACAATTTTTTAAATTGCTTCAAATATTCAAATCAGCAAAAAAGGTCCAAAGTAGTCTGAGGTGAAAATTGTGAAACAAATTGAAGTGTTAAAATACTGAGCAGTGAAGTATTCAACCCTCAGTTGCTTACTACAAGTGCGGCCCACAGTCCCAGGGTAAGCAAGAAGACAAGGCACCTCTGAAAACGTGTTCTAATCAGGCATAGAAGCTTGTCAAACTCACCAACATGAAAGATTGAGAAGGACAGGTGTTAAATTTTGTACTCTCAAGGACTTGGACAACTTCCCCCAATTTGCAAAGAAGTGGTCTGGTTTCTTGAAGGTAAAGAGATCTGAAACTTCACTTCAAAAGGTAGTTGCCTATAGAAGCCTTTCTCCCAGAACTCTGCCAGCAGCTTCCCTCTCTGTGCCAGTAAAAAGCCAAGAAAAGCCAGACTGTTGGCTATCAATTCAACACCAGATATGTATCAAAGTTACATCTACCACAAGTTTCTCTACTGGCTTCAGATGCTGACTTTGTACCTACTGAGGGAAGACTCTTCTTCTTCTAAGAACAATTTTAACCTTCTCTTGCAGAAAGGACTGTCAAGTACTAGTATAGATTAGATAAGCAAAAACACTTTGTAGTAATATGCAGCTCAGTGCAGCACAGTCCACCAGCATGAATTGTGTATAATTCTCCACACCTAATAATTCTGGAGAAGTCTATAACTAGAGAAGTTTGACACGGCATGACAGAGAATAGAGAAGACTTTTTCCAGTCTGTGAAGAGATAACATGCTTGTTATATTATCTGACTAGCAGAAAGAGAAAGAAGCCATGCCGACCAGCATCCAGGAACCTCTATGCAGGTCTCTTGCAGATGTTTTCACAATTCAGTGGGGAATAATGCTGTGCATAGCATTTAAATGCCAGATTTAGCAGGGTAAGATTGTTTAACTTGTGAACTGGATCAGCACTGATCCAATTCTACTTCAAACACCAGCAAACCAGAGCAGAGAATAAGACAGTGAGGTAGGCAAAAAACATCCAGTGATTTCTGAGGAAGCAAGTTCAGATGAAGGAGAAGCCAAAGGCATGTGCATTCAGATCAGAGATATGTGACCTCTTTGTTGGTAAATTACAAAAACTAAAGAATAAAACACCAAAGTAAGAATAATTTGAAATGACAAGGAAAACATCTGATAAAGAAGCACAGAACAGGTAGGATGACAGCCATGGTTCTCAGGTCATTCTATACAGTAACAGGATGCCCTGTATTAAATGACCAGGTCTTTCTTAGAATAATAATAATAATGAAAAACCCCAAAAAACAAAACCCAAAAAAACCCCCCCACACAAAAAAGGCCAAAAACCACAGAGGGATTTTCTCACGTGTCATAGTAATCGCCTATTTTCCCCCAATGGTTAGTACCCACATTTCCCTAATTCATACAGAGAGACAGAGAGTTAACTGTATTTTCTGTACAATAAATCAGTCAGATTACAGTAGCGTGTGTTTGTTCTTAGTGGACCCACACTTGAATACCTGCAAATGCTACGCAGCTCTGATATAAAAAGACAATTCTTTTCTGATTTTAAACCAGATTTTTTAAATTGTCTGAATAAAATAGCATTCCTTTACCAGAAAAAAAAAAGAAATTGAGCCAAGTTCAAGTAAACTTACTTCCATGTAACTTGTGTTTTGGTATAATAGAAGACCAAAATATCCCAGGAGACTTTGAAGAGGGAGTCAGAGGACCTAGCACAGGAACCAGCACTGAAAGGAAGCAAGACTTATCAGGAATTTGCACCTGAGTGAGAATCTGTATTATCAGACAAAACTTCACACTGGGAATTTTAGACAACTATTGTCTACGTGAGTTTGAAAGCTCTCCACATCCCTCTTTCATCCTGGAAAAAAACAAAAAGGAGAGTCCAAAATTAGGAGGACTAGTAAAAACTAGGAGCATTCATGAAACAGGTTAAATACAAGCAGCTATCATCACTCTCCATAACTCAAAAAAGGCAGGTGTGCCATGCCTCACAGGAGATGGCAAGTTTTATGGTATCTCTCTCAGATTTTCACAAGCCAGCCTTTGAATCTTTGCTCCAGAGCTTACCCACTGCATATTCAAGCCATGCTTTTGGCATGGGAGTGGGGAAGCACATTCTTTGAAGTGTGCTCCCAGGTGGTATGCATGAATGGAAATTCCCACTTCAGAGGACATGTTTAGAATTTTCCATTCATTGCAGATTTAAACACTGCATTAAAACACTCTAGATCTGGAACTGAAGATTTCAGAGTTAGTGGCAGAGCCAGTAATTTTACATAGATGGGCACTCTAGGTGTGATCACCACTGTCCATTCCAAGCACCCTGAGTGCAAGCTATCTCCATCCAGAAGCCATATAGCTGTGCCATAACAAAGCTGCCCTTTGTCAGCGTATACTTGGGATGACAGCCGCAAGGACCACATACGCTTGCTTTTGACAGGCTTGGAGCAAAACGAGCATGAGCTCAGGTCCATCTACTTCTACCTAGGAAGACACTTACCCACAAGTGATGTCTCTGGACCTGATCATGCTTTTTGTTTAGGTTAATGGTTCACTGATTTCATTGCTGCTAGATCAGGCCATTACACCACTTTGCTGTGTCTTGTTACCCAGGTGTGCGACTCAATGGCCTATGTTCCCTTCTATGCTAATGCCCACAGCCTCTGTATCTTGGTCCAACAACAACTGCTGTGTTTTCTCCATATTATGTCCTCTGCACAGAGTGCCTTTCCTGAGTCGTTCTGCAAGTTCACTGTCCTGAATTCTCTTAAGTCCATTCCCCAGAAACACTTCTTTCACAATACACTAATAATACTAGCAAATAGGACATACACCCTAATTAGAATAAAACAACAAACAAACAAGCCCTCTTAACTGCATTATACCAAGCACCATCCCTTGGCAAGTGACCACGTAATCTTATTGTTGCTCCTCCTGTCATTCCTCACCTCCTTACTACCCAACAATTATTCTGTGTCTATAATTAGTTCACACTGCTGCAACTAGAGATACAAACTCACCACCTTGGGCCTGTCTGAACATTTCCTGAAATCAGAAGGGTTTTGCAGGGGACAGAAGACACTGGTGGCAAATGTTTGGAAACCTCCCCCAGAAGAAAGGATCTCATGTACTTTCTCTTCAGAAGGACACTTATCCACCCTCAGAAATCATCAGCACTAGTTGCATTCCTGCTATCTCAGGCCCTTACCTAATGAGATCTCTGACAACAAACGCATCTTCCATTTTTCAGTGCAGTTCTCCTGGTATCAGTGGAACTGTTAAAGGTAACCCAAGTGAGTGTGATTTACCCATAATAAGCACTTAATGTAATAAAGTGTGTCTATTTCCTTTATATTAAGTAATGATTTCACATCCCTTTATTTTTGAGAAGCATTCATCACAGAGATTCCTTTCTAAAATGAGACCAGTTAGTCAAACTCAGCCAAAATTATAAAATTTCTTTACATTTCTACATTTCTTTATGTCGCCATTTAGAAAAGAAGTGAATTCTGTACTGCAATTTGCTGTGCAGTACCTGGAATACTATAAGGTTTTTTCTAAATTTAACTTATACCCATGTTAGGGATTTAATCACCCCAAGAAAATATTAGCTAGAGTTATTCTACTTGTTCTGTAAACCTGCTATAATCTTACTTTGTAAGCATTCTTGAAAGCATGGGATTTAAAGGACTTAGAGTTTTATATTTGTTTGACGTGTGTTCAACAGATAGAAAACATTGGATAGCTTATCGCTTCTCTCTAGTGAATTCGGAAAGCTTTTTATAAACCTTATTGAAATTATAAACATGAAAATGGTCTTTTAAAAGGCTATTAAAGACAGAATAATTTAACTAACTACCTAAAGACTTTTTAAGTGGTAGACAATGAACTGATTACGTTGCCCTCTATTTTCTAGTTCAAAAGAGTCCAAATTAGCTAAAACCAGTATTTACAAACCTCTACTATTGAACATAACTAGAATTGCAATGCCCAGTACTCAACCATAGGAAATCATAGAATAACAGGCTATGTTGAGTTGAAAAGGATCCATGAGAAGCATTGAGTTCCAGTCCTGGCCCTGCAGAGCACCATCCCCAAGAGTCACACCATGTGCCCAAGAGTATTGTCCAAAGGTTATTTGTACACTATAAATGGTATACACAATTACAGGATCACTCTTTGTTTTTCCAAGACTGTGGTTTCAATAAGTGTACAGCATAAATCCATTGTTTGTAGAAAGAATCAGTGTTAATTAGAAAATGCTATGTCTGTCTATAGGATCCTTCCATGGCTTTGGTTGCTTTTTTCTTTTCCTCATCCAAAAGCAAGGTCATCACTATTTGCAAGTTCCCTCCCCTCCAAGTTTCTATTTTGAGACCCCAAAACCTGACAAGGAGAAAGGCTGAGCATTCCTCCCAAGGAGGAAGAATTGGCACCAGTAAAAACTCTGAATGTTTGAGAAACACTGGAGAAAGAGATCTCAAGCTGATAAACAGATTCCCTCTGAGCTCTGTCTTACTTTTGTAAAATGGATGTATAATGCTGTTTATCTGATAGCTGTATTCCAGATAACATCCAATGTGTTAGTATTCAGGAATAATTTGAAATGGAAAGACCTGCAGAAGAACACCTAAATACTAAAGAGATACCCCATGGGATCTATAGCATTTCAGGTAAGAGTTGGATGGATACAATATTTAAGAAGGGGAACCAGACTGTAAATCACAGAGACAATGATGCTACAGTTTCTAATTTTGGGCAAGATTCCTATTTCATGTTGTTGAATTGCTACCTTTTTCAGGTAACTGTATTTCCAATGTCCACACAGCTCCGTGAAAACTGTTTATGCCACCAACTTGTGTGTTCAAAATGATTAGCATTATCTGAGCTGTGTGTACCTGTACTGTTTTCTTCTTCATTTTAGTTTGTCTCATTGAAGAACAGAACTTTCTACTGCACTTCTACATCTGAAACTATATGAGAAGGTAAACCTGAGACAAAAGAAGTAATCTATTAAGGAGACACTAATTTCACTTGTTGTGGATAAATTAGATAATAGAAGTTTACTTTGTCATTATGCAGATGATGGGTAATCAAATGAAAAAAGTGATGACTAAAAAGTCAGAAAATAAACCATAGTAACGTACTAGGACATGGGAAGCTTTTTCCATTGCAAGTAGTAGTCCAGAAGAGGTACAGCGTACAATAGTCACAAATCGCCATTACTGCTGAAAGTTTAGGCTAAGAAATCAGTCATTGATTCTAAAAAGGCCACTCACATATCACACATCTCAGGCAACAATTGCCATATCCCTGATCACCCACCCCAAATACCCTACATAATCCCTGACCGGTCAGGAGCAACTTCATGGAAACAGGGTGTTTTAGCTGCCATGCCTGTTGTTTAGTCATTAGACTTCTTCCCTGTGAAGACTTCCAGCAAGGATACCAATTAATGCAAATGGCTTGTAATTAACAGTGATGATTTTTGTAATGCGGATACCTTCTCAGTATGAACAGGAATGAGCCACCAACTCATCTCACATGAGGCAACCATCAGGAGGTAAAGCTTTGCAGTTAATAAAGGCCCATATGAGAACGAAACCAGTGACTCAGAAGAGTAGTGCATTGTCTTGCAATACTGGTCCCCAGTGCTGGCACCACTAATCTAATTGGATCAGATCATTGTTAATCCTTTGTTTTACTGAGAATGTGAAAATTCTCTAAACACTTCACATTTAATTTCCTCAGCGGTGTGTGTTGTGTGTAATAAGCGTACTGCTTCCTGACAGAGCACCTTTTCCATTACTTGGAAGGGAATTCACTCTCTCAGCATACCTTTTGTTTTCACCTGTCCAGCTTCACTCCTGTCTCGTCCTGCGAGTATGATGCTTGCTTCGACTGCCTCCAATTTCACACTGCTAATCCTCTGTTTGACCCACTTTGGCACTGCTCTCTTAGCTCTCCTGGCAACAGATGTGGAAAGGCTGCTGATATGTAAGTTCAAGTGTCTCCCTTCTCTTCTCAGCTCCATTTCATGTGGCCAGATTTTATGTTTTCTGTTATTTTGAATCTCTGCACTCAACTCGTTCCCTGTTGTTCCTTGATTCCTGGTATTGTCTTTTCTCTGGTCGCAACACTTGGTGTTTCACTTCTGGTACTGCTTTTACCACTAGCAGAGTATGCCCTCCATCTTCTCTGTTGTCTCACATCCCCTCAAACAGCTTTCTTTGACACAACTCATGAGATAACACTGGAGCTCACTCCTCTGCCTCAAAAACATGAGCTCCCACTTAGTCCTCTTTCATTGGCTGATAATGGATCAATTGTCAGGGATCAATAATCACCTGTGGCTTCTAATTGCTATTCTTTTTCCTCAAAGACCATTCCCTTCCCCTTCCCAGCTTAGTGATGCTCCTCATCTATGTGGAAAGGGAGGCTGCAGATCCTGCTGCGAGGGTACCTGAGGCCTGCCCTGCCCCTGTTTGGGGCTGGCTCCTGCAGCCGGAGCCATCCTCGGGCGGCTCCCGGCCCTGCCTCGGCCCTGCCTCAGCCCTGCCTCTGGTTCCTTCACAACTTTTTTGCTCTGGGGGAGAGTTCAAAATGGGGCCTCTGCTTCCCAGAATATCCTCTCCACCAGCTGCTCCAACCTGCCCTCCCTCATGTTTCCATCCCAGGGCTCCCTGCCCGAGTCATGGCTGTCCAGCACCTTCCCTTCCTCCTGGTCTTATGAGCTCCCTCACTTTTTCCAGAACCCCACTGTAAACCCACATTCCCACATACCCTCTTGTGCCATGACTCACACTCCCTAGCTAACCTTCTAATTATTTGTAATTAACAATAACAAGAAGGAACTGACATTAAGTGGAGATGATCAGATGTGAGGATGAGTTCGGTGCAAATGCTTAGAGAGACAGAAACAGCATCATATACAACTGAATAATCCTATAATTGTTCTGTGTACATTCCTCTTTCCATAACCACTGCCTGACACTATCATGCTCTGTGTCCTTTTATGAGATACCTAACCTTAACTGGAAGCAGAGGCCATCCACTTTCATTTCCACAGGTGCTTGTTATTAACAGAGGCCAGAGCATCTGAAAATCAGGCTAGCTTTTAAAATTATTTGTGTAAAGCAACATCAAACATAACTGTTGTAGTCTGCACTAATATATAATACAAGGCATTTAAATTACCATGAGTTTGCCTCAGCTACCTTGGATTTCCCTGTACTAAAAAGTCCAGCCTTTCCTGTTCTGCCCACTTATTGCACCTCTGATGCATCTTTTACTGCACCTATCCATGACTTAATGTGATGGCAGGCATGGGAAACTGGCCTTGATGATGATATGCAAATTACTTTTTTCTTTTTGTAGAAAATTAAACTTTGATGGTAAAACCTTGCTTCCTTTCGTTCACTCTCATTGACTTTCCTCCTCTGCCACAGTCTACTTTATAATGCATTATGCTTCCCATTTCTCGCATCAGAACCAGCAGTCTTAATCCAGTCTGGATCCAGAATCCCACTACAAAAGTCTTGTGACTTTCACTCTTCCAGTGAAAGCTATACCAAAACAATAAATCTACATTGAATTTTATTATTTATAATAAATAAGGAAAAAAGTCTTATAATAATAAGCTATGATACAGAGGCTACTTTATGAGCAGAAAAGGTCATACGTGTAGAATTTTCATGAATTGTCAGAGTTTACTCTTAATTTGATTGTAATGCTAGTGTCTGAAAACAGTGACCAGGAGCAGATGAGGTCTTCCGGAGTTGGCAGTAAGACTGAAAAGGTGATTTCAAAGCTTCTTTTATTCATGCTGTTAACACCATTTTGTTGTGGTCGTTTGATGTGAAATACCATGAACCGAATCCTTCTTCAGAAGAAAGGTTCACAAGAATGGTGTAACTTCTTTTAGTGAGGTGTATTTCAACCATCCACAAACAACTAGCATCCTGGGGCCTTTACATACACTTTTAAATATTCTACATTAAAAGTTCATTTATTTGCTTACACAAGCCTGAATTACAGCCATACAAGCATGATTTTTGTACCCAAAGAAATCATAGCTGCTGAAATAAAGGTTTGCACTTTCTCTAGCACAGTTGAACAAAACATGGTTTTCCATGTGAAGAACTATAGCTCTAGTAAATTTTGTGCTTGAAATGCACACAAACTGTATGTTTATTGGCGTCATAAACAAAAAGAGAGATTTTGCTTTGTTAGGGCAAAGAACGCAACAGTAACTGTATGTGTGAAGCAGAATTAGGTAAGTCATGGCCTCTCAGGAATAAAATCAGCCATTATCCCTTGAAGAAAGTAGACAGCTGGGAAGCTGAATTCTGCTCACTATAGCAAGTATATATTTAACTTCACTGAACTGCCTAGAGTTACATTAACGAATCCATCTGAAGAACTCAGTTGGGTCTTCCTGTCTAGACTTGAGAAGTAAATAAATACTACCTAATGCATGGTATTCAATACAACAAACCCAATCACACTTATACACACTTGCCGCAAGATGAAGCAAGCCAGCGATAACTCCTCTGCTTGCTATTTCAAATGGACATCTGTAGTTTGTTTAGTCTGCATTTTATTACTCTGCCCATTCCTTGCATTCAGCTGCTGTGATTGATACGCTGATGTCAATTCTCTCAGAACACGCCTCATTCAGTTATAGGAACAGTAGGTCAAGTAAGCAATTGAACTGCTTGTTGTTGCATCAGAACAGTTAATTGAAGACAGATATGTGTTTATACAGGTCCAGGTGCTATGTAATATCTAAGAGAAATAAGCCCAGTCCACAAGTGAGACAATTTCCCCTTGCCTGGAATCCATGATTTCTCCATAATCACACCTATTCGCATGGTTTTAACTGACAAATGGCATTGCCTTCAGTTTTGGAAAGCAATTAGTGACATAAACTGATGTTCAGAAGCAGTAGGATTGCAGAAAGCAGCAGGCCATCCCAATGTTGGTCTCAGCTATTTTGACCTACTTTACAGAAAACTTAATGCATACCATAAATTATAATTGGTCTTAATAACAGTAGTGGTTGTTTAATGTTATCAGTTGGGTAGAATAAGTCCAAAGTTGGCACTAAGTCATCTCAATTTTTTTCACCCTTTGGCTTTTACTTTACTGGGGTGGGTTACCATTTAAGTAAGGGTAGAAAGACACAAAATAAAGCACAATAGAGGGAGAGTGATAAGACCAGTCACTTCATTTTGCTGTTGAAGTATCAGGATACTCAGCCCCTCGATAGGAGCAATGCTTCCACAGCAAGTAGAGAAGAGCATACACAGCTCCTTATCTTACAGTCCCCTAAGTATTATGCAGTTCTTTTCAGCCAGTGTGAAACATCCATTTTGTGATGTAGTATCTTGAAGAGATCACACTTTTGTTTTAAGCCCTTAGGACAATAACAAGGCCTACATCATTAATCTGTAGGCTCCAGCAGCAGTTGTTTTAGGATTGCAGGTATAATTGACAACAGCCATGTTGGTGTTTGCAACCAAAAGTGGGCAGAGACACAGACAAACATGCCTGCCATTCAGATCCAGACCTCTAGCAAGCTTTTTAAAAACAGCATTTAAGAACAAAACCTGCAAGATTTTTTGTAACATGAAGTAAAGCATATTGAGTTATACTGGAGAAAGAGTAGGGAATGATGCTTCAGATTTCCATTCTCTTTATTGCCAACAGATTTATATTTAAAATGCCAAGGTCCAAAAAAAAAAAGTAATAAATACTTCACTTTAGGCTGTAATAAATTAAAAAAAATTAACAAGGAATGCACTTTGCCAGCCACAAGTGTGGGTATTTTTGAAAAATAAGGAAGAAAACAGTATGGCCATAGTTCACAGTTAAGCAACCAGAAGCTGCTTGTTACAATTATCCCCAACAACGGAGCTCTCCCTTCCCTCCCTTTCCAGATGTGTATTCACAGTTTAACTCCATCAGAGATGCTCTCTTACAGAGCAAGCAGACACACTCTGCTCCGAGTTCAAGTCAAATAGCTCTTTAACACACATGAAGCAAGGAAAACTATGATCCGAAGAACTCCTTGTCACATTTTAGTCCAACAGTAGGTTTAGGCTTCTAATAGATGTGTGCCCAGCACACTACGACAGTCAAGTTTTCGTACCACCACACATCCATCATCAACATACTAGTTGCTCCACCATCTCCACTGTAGATTCACAGTGAACAAGAGAGTCCATTTGGTTTAACAGTTCCTTCAGTTACAACGCTGCAGCAGCATGTTCAGAGCATATTCCATTCTGTGTTTTAGTTCCAATGAACATCCAGAAACCAGAAGAGTTGTCAGACGAAACGTTGTGGATATCCTGTCTTCATTTATGTAGGTAAGGAGATACTCCTCACTCTGATTGCAAATTATGACTTTTGTGTGATCATGATAGAAGTTCACCTGTAAAAGAGAAGTGAGTTGCCATTTGTCTACTTTCTCCTCTCAGTTTCTGAAACTTAGCTAGTTTTATTGCAATAAAGTATTTTAAGACATTTTCTCTGGTGAAGATACCACACTTACTTGAAACGTGCCATCATTGAAGAGCATCATTAATGCTTTATCAGATTTGAGCCACTGTAAGAGGTAAAGCCTGGGTCTGCGTATATCTGTTAGGCTGGGCAAGTCTCCTCCCTGGGAAAGGGAACAGACTGTGTTAAGTACTCTGTTCATATTTAGTGCCTTGTTACAGCTCAAGACCCTAAACGTGCTGAACTTACATCCATGAGGTTCTCCTCCATATAGTGAGAGAAATACTTCAGTACAGTTACTTGGCTAATGAACTGTTCAGGAGCCTCTGTTGCTGAGAAGACAGAGCATTGGCCTAGCTCAGCATAATAGTGCACTGTCCTGAAAGAAAAAAAAAAGAAAATAAGAAGGTTAGTGATGAGAAACAAATATTTATGTTTAAACTACCTTAGTGAATTGTTTGCTTTGTAATGATTCTTACTTTTTGTCTGGCAGAAGGCTCATATGTGCCCCATTGTTGAAGAGGACACCAACAGTGTGATCTGACAGCTGGTACCCAAAGCCATATTTGTTGGAGTAGTCCACCCATTTTGTAACCCACTGGAAGGATGCTGTCAGCTGTTCCTTGGGATTGCTGTCTGCTTCTGGCATGTTCTCCAGACATCCTCGCAATACTCTTGCAACTGTATCGGCAACGCTTCCCATGGTACTGTCTTCCAAACCTGAAAAGGAAGGCTTATTAGACTGGCAAGAGCACACAGAGAACAGACTTTCATTCTAAACCTTTCAGTTACCTAGATTTTAAGAAATTTAGCCTTAATGACTGATTTAAATTTTTCAAAAATATTGGCTTTTACAACATCAAAAATAAGAGGATAAAAGCAGGTATTTGTTTCAAGCTTTTAAGATATGAAGAAAATAAAGGTGGGATCTAGACTTAGAGACTACATTTTGCTGCACTTACATTCACTGCTACTGCTGCAGCTTCCCAAAGTTCCTCTAACTATCATGCGAATGGAGTCTCCAATCTGCTTAGTTTCTGGCAATGCTCCTGGCTTCGCCACTGTTGTGATAAAAGGCTGAATCTCCTAGAAGAGATGTCAGACATGTAAACATCAAACATAACACAAGCCAAGGCTTATACACAAGTTTTGCATGGCTCTCCTGTTTCTCAACAAATGATAAATTCTAAGGAAACTGGCATTCATGTACAAAGAGTACAAAGTACAAAGAGCTGCTGCTAGACTGAGCTTAGAGCAGCATACCAGGTCTTTCCATTGTTTAGATCTTCAATTTGCATCTCACAGGCTAGTAATCAGTTCTCTACTCTCCTGCCTCCTGCCCTAGCAAGGGAGCAGCTGTGTGCAGGTCTGAACACAGACCTGGTAAGCGATAGATTTCAGCTATGGTAAGAGATAGATTTCAGCCATTTATTCTTTCAAGAGGCCCTAGTTAATCATGAACTGGAGCCCTGTATTTGGAATATTGAGAAAGAGGACCTGGCAGACAAGTTAAAGCATAGGCAACAATGGAGTCAAGGCAGATACTATAATTACTCAAAAGCCAAAATTTATAGTCTCCCTACAAAGGCTACCGTACCTTGGTGATGCTTGGTTAAGCCCTTAAAGCAACTCTGCTAATCATTTAAGCTTCATTATGCTGTGTACAGCCTCAGCTCTGATATCCAAGTCAAATATAATTTAATTATAGCTACTCCACCCAACTGTTCCTGGATTTGAATTGAACTGCACTTGCATATACCTCATCTGTCTTGTGTTTGGGGGCCTGCTGGGTTATCGATGTCTTCTTCAAATCATGTCTGAGCTTGTAGATTTCTTCATCTTCTTTAGCTAGTCTGTCTGCAATACAGGAAAAAAATACTTAACTCTGAATCTGGAAGTGCTGTTCAATTATAGAAAGCATAAGAAGTTAGCTGCAGAAAACACATTGTCTCCCTCCAGTAGCTTATTCTAAGCCTGCCATAGTCTCCCAGAGCAGTGATGCCATTATACACAGATCACTTAAGAGACTAAAATTCAACAGATATTACAAACTAACAGGTGATTAATATAGATATGGATGCTGTAAGAAGCATTCACATATGTAAGCTGGCATAGGTAGGCAGGCTACCATCTATGCTTATCAAGAAAGAGGTCAAAACCAACCCAGGGAAGCTCTGTGAGACAAATCTAAGTGTTCTGTTGCTATCTCACAGACATACACTAATATGACACTGATGCAATAGAGATAAGTGGACTGAAGCCAGGTTCGAAACTTACTATGTGTGTCGAAGTATCTGGCCTTATCCTTTTTACCCCCAAAGAGAGCAGCAGCTGCTTTTTTGAAGAAATTTTTAGCAGGGCTTGACAAATGGAAATCAGGGACGGTGTGACAACAGCTTGCAGAAAGTCTATCAGGTGTAAAGCCCTGTGGAAATGCAACAAAAAATTTGTATACCACAAAGTGCGTTTTTGTGTACATTTTTTTTCAGCTACAACAGTAATAGATAGTACAAACCTGTAAGAAAAATTCATGTCGAATTATTTCATCTAAACTGGGCCGATCTTCAGGGTTTTTTGACAACATGCTAGCTATTAAGTGTTTTGCAGGTGCCAAGAGAGATGAAGGCAGGCTGTATCTTGCTTCCCTTATGCATCTGTATGTTTCTTTAAGATTTGTAGTCTCAAATGGGGGTCTTCCCAAAAGCATTGTGTACCTGTTTAAAGGCAAAGGAAAGCTATTTTATTTTACACACCCACCGTACTTGTGTCTACAACTACAAAAAAAAGCTTCATCTGTCTCCCAACACGAATAATTTTGGGATTTCAGCTACACACGTATAAAGGGCTGTAAATGGATGCAGTGCTGCAACCCCTTTGAACTCTCAAAAGCCTTCACCAGTGATAGATATATTAGATTTCAAAGGCAGCAAAGTACTTACATTACACAGCCTAAGGCCCATATATCAGATTCACAGCCATGCCCTTGTTTGTTGAGGACTTCTGGAGAGAGGTAATTTGGTGTGCCACATATTGTTCTGAAAAATCAAAGACACCGCAGAGCTGATCAGTATTTCAAACAGAAAGAGCAAAGGAGCTATTTTTCATATGGCAGGTTTTCCTCTCAAGTTCAGACAAGAATTTGAGACACCTAAAGAGGAGCTGTAGGAACTCTGATAGCATTGATTTTTTTTTAAATTCATCTTCATGATATAGGAGGGGCAGTAACTGGCTTTTACTATGGAACATGATTTCTCATTTTCATATGAATTTGGTTTCATTTACTACTAGACTATACATTTTTGATGCTCCTACCTCCTCCTGTGCTCCAGTGGTTCCAGCCTAGCTGCCAAGCCAAAGTCACCCAGTTTCAGTTCCATGTTCTCATTGATGAAAAAGTTACCTGGCAGACAGAGAAATTCCAGTTAGTTAATCTCTGGCAAGGCAGGAATGTATTTGCCACAGGTGCTGAGTCATACTTTGTTCAAAGACAGAAGCTAGCCAAGATTTTTTTTTTTTCAATTAGGAATGTTTAATGTCATCCCTTAAGCACTATGAGTTTCCACTGTAAAGATAAACTAAGCTGATTCTACTAAAGAAGCTATCACCATACAAGGATAAAGTGGTACAATGCTGACAGGGCTGGAGGAGTTTGTTTTGAAATCGGCAATCTGGAAAACTTACCTAGTTTAAGATCCCTGTGTAAGATTTCCTGTTCATGAAGATACTTTAGCCCTGACACAATTTGCCTGAGGTAGTATCGTACTTCTGGTTCTGTCAATACCTTCCTCGCTTTTAAGATGTGAGCCATTGACTGCAGAGGAAAAACAGAGACAGGAATGTCACTGACCATTCATGCACAAGATTCACTTTATCAAAAGTAAATGCGTACATAGAGAAACAACAACTACAGTCACAAAAAATACCTTCTACACATCATACACATAAATTAGCTGCAGATTCCAGGTAAGTAAATACTGGATTTCTCCCAGTTGATGCTCACCCTTCTACTGCAGTATTCCAGAAGAATGTAAATATTCTCTCTGTCTTCAAAGTAGTGGTAAAACTGCACAACATGCCTATGATTAAGCATTCTGTGCAGCTCAATCTCTTTATCAATCTGTAAAGACAAGATAGTGGGAAAGAAGAAAGGTGTTGTTAGCCTTACTTCCACAAGGTTGAGCAGACAGCTCTGTCTGAACCATTTCAGGAAAAGAGCTAGGCAACCCAGCACACAAAGAGTTCGAGGAGGAAAAAAAAAAAAAAAAAAGTCATCATGCATACACACCTTCTCCCTTTGATGAGGTTTTGCTACTCTGCTGTGAGGAATGATTTTTGCAGCATAAACTTTATTTGTTGTCAAATCTGTCATCTCGTAACACTTGGCAAATCCACCCTAGAGAGACACAGGAGAAAAAGGCAATTAGAGCAGGTATAAATGCATTCCTGCACTTAGTCATCCACCAGCTCATGTATTAGTCAAGAAGCGCAACTTCTTTAGCAAAGGGCATTTTTCTAAGGACAGGTCCCGGGTTCATCGTCTGTCGGAAGGTTCGCGCTCCCCACTCCCCGCATGCAACATCCAAGTCATTCCCGCCGGCTCGCCCGAGCCCTAGGCACGATTCCAGGCCAGGAAGGGCGCTCGGACCCATCGCGCCTGGTCGTGGGCGGTAGCGCGGCGCAAACCACGCTCCGGTGGAACGCAGCCCCGCGGGGGCAGCGCCCGCCCCGCGCTCCGGCGAGAAGGGCGGCGAGCCGGGCACACCGGCCGTGGCCCTGGGAGGGCGCGGGGCTCGCCGCGGCCATTACCTTTCCGAGCACCTTGCCGCGGCAGTAGCGCTTGCCCGTCGTGGGGTCGGTTATAATCCGGGACACCTCGGCTGCGGGGTGGCCGTGCTGGTGCGGCTGCTGGTGCGGCGGCTCCTCCGCCTTCTTCCTGCGCGACTCGCCGCCGGCCGCCCTGCCCGCCGCCGCCTCGCAGCACTTGGCACCGCCGCCGCCCGGTGGGTGGGCGATAGTCCGTAGCAGCTCCATTACCGCGCCCCGACGGCTCCGTCCTGCCTGCCCTCCTCGCTCCTACCTCACCACTCCTAACTCTCCCACACCCTCAGCTCCGGACTGCGAACAGCTCCGCGGCTCGCCCTTTATATAGCGGGCGGCGGCTCCGCCCCAGCGCTGCGGGGCGGTCCCCGCCCGGGCTCTACCCCGCCTGCACGGTTCGGCCCAGCCCGGCTCCGCCCCGGGGAGAGCCCGGCGGCAGCAGCAGACTGTTCTGTTGTGCTCTCCGTTGTATGGACGTGTGACGGGAGCGCAGCGGCGAGCAGGGGCTGAACCGCTCACTTGTCCTCCAGAGGCTGCTCTGGCCGCTACCACCCTGTGTTGGAGCTCGACAAAAAAAGCTTCAGCATAAGTCGTGTTTTCCTTCCTCGAGAATTGCTGCATACGGGGCGGTGGGAGTTGGTGATGGGCAATCCGAGCCGTGGCCTGCAGGAGCAGCCCCCTAACGCGTGCCTGTTGCTGCACGTGAGGAAGGGAAGGAGTTTGTCCCGCCTGTGCCAAAGCAGCTCCACCACAGGAGAGAGACGGGGCCAGCATGGAGCTGAGCCCATGGGCTTGCTCAGATGGTGCAAATCACTGGCGTGAATGCCCCACTGCCAAGGGGCTACCCTGTCCCTCCCTTTGTAAGGAGAGCCCATGTCTAGGGGCACCCCTCCACAGCTGTCTGACAACAATCAACTCTAAAGTTTCTTCATAAGCAGCAAATAAATCAAGTTGAAAGGCACCTGAAGGCAATTGTATAGAACCTCTCTGATCTAATAAAGAGTGAAGCATGGCCTGGAAGAAAATTATTGAAGTGCAAAACAGAATGCATTTCTCCATTCTGAAGACGCAGAAATGACAGAGTTCATTATTTTCTTAGTATTACACATTCTGAAGTAGTATTTTCTTGTTGGTGGACAGAATACTTCTACCTGCTTTCACTGCTGGTAAAAATCAAAGACTACTTGATTTAGTAGGAATGACCCTCCGAGCATGTAACTGTGTAAGTTATTTCAGTCAGTCCCTGAAAATCTCTCATTTCAGTTCTTAAAATACCAGAATATGCTTATTTTAGAGTGTCAACAGCAGAATGCATGCCTGAACAGAACACACAACTTCCCACCAGCCAAAACCATCAAAAGTGTAGAACAACAGTATCTGTTTATTTGTTTCTTTCCATAGGTATTGCATTATGAAGGTTACAGTGCTCCAATGTTAAATATACTGGATTGTGTACACTCTTCTTCTGCCCATCTGCAGTTTTTTAATGGGCATATGCTGCTACATTCAGGTGCCTTGCTAACTCACTCTGCAAAGCCTAGTCAAGTCACATTGATATTGCCAGTCATTAACCATAGGGGTAGAGGTAAAAATAAAAAGGAAAAATTGGGATACACAGACACTGTTCAGTCCTGTGCCCCCTCAGTCCTTAGTCTTACAGGCATTGATTTCCTTAGACAAATATTTTTATCCTCACATAACTTTACCTTTCTCCAAATTAGTACCCGTTTTTACAAAACAAGTTACTTAATATAAACGTGATTTCTCTATGCTTCTTTTAGTGTCAGTACATTGCTTTGGTCTGCTGCGCTGAAAGGCTTATGGGGAAAGGGGATAATGGGCAGAATAGAAGTACACGTTTTCCCTCCGCTGGAAAGAAGTGGTACTGCACATGGTAAAAAGCAAATGTAAGAAAAACAAGCTTTGTGTGGTAAAGGTTTAGGGAAGATTGTTAAGCTTGACTTTAAGAGGACACGAGCACATGGTTAAAGCTAAAGTGTTCTGCTAAGGAAGATTGGCACTATTTGTTCTCACTTAATTTGCTGAAACAAAGTATTTAAACTTTGTTCCCTCTGAGTTACAAAAGGCCATGAGGCTGCTGGACTGTCCCATGCAGCAGTTACTCGAAGATTGATTCTCCCACTTTCGCATTGGGAGCTTTTACCTAACACTTATCTCAAGGGGTCAAGTTTACCATACTATTTATTGTGAGGTTTTACAAAGCGAACTTGCTTTCTTCTAAAGGTGCTCCCTTGGAAAAAAATAATATTATGTTAAATGTTTGAAACTGACCTTTTAACATCTTGCAAGGGAAAGCCATCCTAGCCTGCGCTCTGTAATCTCCCACTTTTTCTTCCAAGTTACATTAGCAAAATGCTCAAGTGTACCTGCAGCATGAGTAGCTTATTTGCAAGCTGGCTAAGACAGCAGCAGCTCTGTAGCCAAATCGCTATACAGCATTACAGTTTTCCTGCCAAGAAAGAGGGCAAACCTATCCCAGTCTCAGGCCTCAGACATGCCTTCTGTCTCTGTCTCTAGGAAAAAAAGTAATCACTTCTTCCTACAGCTCCATTTTGACACAAGTATACAGCTGCTCATAAAAGCCGTATTACCGAGGGTCTGGGAAGACGGGGTGTGCGTAAATTCCTGCTTCAGATAAGGAATGGGAATTTGACAGAGTCAGAAGCTGCCTGATTACAGGCTTGTGGGAAGAAGGTTGTGTCAGGAACCGCTTGTTCTTACCCTAATATTGTGAAAGTGAGGTGTTCAGAGACTGAAATTTCCAGAAAGAAGTATGTTAAATCCTGCATGTCCAACTTCATGAGTATTACGGAGTTTTGTCACTGAGTTCATGGCCATGATTTTGCCAGGGAAACCAAAGCTTTATATGAAATCAGGACCAAACCTATCTATGTGGCTTCCAGACTGACTCTCAACTGAACTTTCTGAATATTTGGTGGCACTAATACTATTTTCCCTCACCAGTATGCCAGTCTGAGCCAATTCAGTATGCTCCTACAGGTAAACACAAAATTCATACTGGGCTCGGGTGGCAACCCACACTGGTTTGGCAGGCAGCCCTGACCTTTTACCTGGCTAGCCTCATCATTTCCTTTCTGCTATCAGGTTAGCTGATAGCTCTCCTGCCTCAGGTTAGCTTTTGGTAGAACTGTTTTTCATTTAGCTGGTCGTGGAGTGCCCTCAGCTGCTGAAGAGAGGTTATGGCAGTCTGTCCTAAAAGAAGTGTATTCTACTTAAGGATGGGATAACCGAATGAGTTCCATGAATGGCATCTTCACTCGAATACTTGTCAACATATTAAAACAGCTTACTTCTCGAACATCACCCTATAAAAAATGTGTTATTAAAATTGAGGCTTTTACACAAAGTTCTTCATGATCCTTTGTGACTTGTCTTGAGAAACTATTGCTAATCTTACTGCACTTCAGTCATTATAGAATGTCTCATTTCTCTTCTTGGTTTATTTCCTAACTTTCAGTTCCACACCAGCCTTTTCTCACCACCCCGTATGGGTCTATAAATGCTCTGTTTTTGTTTTCCACACTTTCCCTGTTTGCCAGGGCACTTGTGTTTCCAGTAAAATATTCATTTCTAGGGTTTCTAGCATAGGCATCCTTAACAAATAAAGTATAAAACACATAAAAGCTGGACTAGGTATAGAATTAATAATTTACTCTGATGCTGCCATGCAGTTTCAGTGTGTCACTTCCCTTGCAGGATTTTATTGTCATAGATTGTCCTTACACACAAATATGATACCATTTGTTCTCCTTAAATCCTTGTAGAGCTAGTGCAAAGCACTTGTTTCTGCTATAATTCATATATTTTAGTTTTCTTTGTTTGAAGCCTGGCAATGTTTCCAAAGACCTAAATTCTTTTGCAGTTTCATTTGAAGTGATCTACTAATTAAAAAGCAGGCAGAGTACCAAGAGCTTAAGGCAATCATATGTTTTCCCAGAAAGATCTCCCAAAAAATGAGGAGGGTGTTTAGGGAAGTGGTCACACAGGCTGTGCTAGCTTTTAGCTCCTTCTGGAGTGGTGCCAAGGTCTGTTCCCCCCCTGTTAGGTGTAAGTTCCCTGAGGGTGGCAGGAAGACAGGTTTGCAGTTCTGGTGGTTATAGGATCCCATATATTGGCATCCCGTATTTGGAAATACAAAAGTCTATTTCTTTGAATTTAATTCATACTTACATTGTCAGGATTGATGGATGGATCTGAAAGGTGTTCCCCCAGTGCAATGATAGAGCATGAAAATAATATAGCCCCATCCAAGTGTCAGTGTCGAGTGGAGAAAATGTCAAAGAGATTCATCTTCCTCTTAACCCTCACTACCCTCTCATTCTTTTCCTGTGCTGCTTGGGTTGAATAATGTCACACAGCTTTATTTCAGGCACTAGCCCCCGCCCTCAGAAAGTGCAGTCACACCTTCACACAGCATCTACTTCTAAAAGTGAAGTCAGACCACAGGTTTGCACATTCTGTTCTTTTTCTCATTTTGTTTTTTTCACACTTGACTTGTTTTTCTTGCATATGCCAGACGAAAACGAAGATTATACTAACCTCAAAGTTGCGTACTAAGGTTGCAAAAGTAAAGACTCTAAAGTTTTTGCCTTTAAAGGTTTTAAAAGACAGTACTGTCAGATACATCATTTTCTTCAATGAAATTCTCTATGGCCACTATTTCCCACATTTAAATGCACTGAGGAGAAACAAGAGTGCAAACTGTATAACCTGTCCTAACATAAGAAACTGTTAAACCTAATGACCACAAACACATGCAAATATTTAATGTAGTGTCCTGTAGGAATCACAGTCATTCTGCCTTTTTCTGCAATGTGAATGCTTTTAAGTGGTGACTTAGCTAAAGAGTATCTGTCCACAAGGTATTTAGGCAGGCATCATGGCAGCATGGCCACCCAGTCTGCCATCAGCATCTTCTTTCAGAAGCTGCCACTGCTTCAGGTGATTTTTGGTATCCCATTTAAGGTGTTTGATACTTTGTGAGTCCAGGACTTGAGACACTGCATGCTGGTGATGCAGTTGTTATGACCAGGATTAGCCCACCTCCTGTATAAAGGACTGCTAGGCCCATTATGCAACTGCATCGATCCTGCAGAAGGAACAAAGATCTGTGTGATGGTAAAGCTTCATGCTCAGTGTTAGAGACACTTAGCTTCAAACTTGAAAAACAATTGGAGTAGTGTTTTTTACCCTAAAAGAACTGTCTAGAATCTTTTGTGTTGGCTTTTTTTTTTTTTTTTAAATTTAGCCCTTCTTAATGCCCAAATATCTTACACATAAAACCTCATTGTTAGAGGAAATAATGTCAAAGGGTAGTCAAAATCCTCTAAACAGAACAAAGTGGTCAGTACTTCAGTCAGTATGTTTTCCTTCCTGATATCCCTTCCCCTTTCCAACTTCATTCTTCAAGTACTGCAGAATACAGGACAGAAGAGTTGTTACCAATTAGGTTAAGTGCTTATTTTCTTTCTGTGGCTAGAAGAGCAGCTTCCTGAATCCTAACGGAAGAAGTCAGTGTTACCAGTGCTCAGATAACACAGACAATACAGGAACAGGTTTATGAGATGTATGATGTAAGAGCCTATGTCATAGGTTATCTGTCTCCATGACACTCTTTTCAGTCAAGAACAACCATATCTGTTTTTTATGCACATGTTGCCATTAACTAGACATGTACAGGCCACTTCTGACTATGTATTATAAACACGAAGCATAAGAGAGGAGAACATTTAGGAGTGTAAATATTTGTTGTCTTATTTTCTGTAATTAAATAGAATTGTAGAATAAAACAGATACAAGAAACCAAATCTTCTGGCAAACAGGAGTACAAGTCATTATTCCTAATCTGCAACAGTTGCAGCTAATGTTCAAACTGTGCAAGACAGTGATGCATGTCATAAGAATGCTTGAATATAGGGGAACTCTGGGAAGTTAGAGTTGAAGGTAGGAGAGCTGATAGTCTACAGAAAAATGAGTTACTGCAAAATTAGATATAAGCCAGCTCTTCCTATCAGCACTGTAGGTACAAGAGGAGCTCATTGCTACCAAAGCAAGGTGTGCCAGAAACAATCCTGAATAGAGCAGAATAGAGAGTCTGCTCAGGAAGAAAAAGGGGGCTGAAAGCTTCCATTGTCAGAGGCAAGCAAAGCAACCAACTCATCTGTGAAAGAAGGTTGTCCTGTCCTCTCTTTCTGACTGGGATTGTATTAAACCCAATTAACAATTATTATCTTTCCTAGATTTCTTCTATGCACCACTCTAACATAAAAACAATATTTTAAAAAGCATGTAGTAAGGAGACTTAACACCATATGTTACCATCAAAGTTTTGACATGACAGAAGCATGTATTCAGAAATTCTGTGGAGAGCTGAGAGCCATGCTCTTCAATAAGTTCTTTTCTGTCTTACATATATCAGAAGTTTTTCTAAGTGTTTCTTACCTTGTGTTACATATTGGTATCTACAGTTTTTCCAGTAAAAGTACTTTCTACATTTATGTAAATATTTAAAAGTGGCTGGCACTAAATTTTTTTATTGGAATTACACTTGTCCTGACTGCTGATCTGAAGAGTTGAAGCATATCATTAGTAAAGTCACTGTACCAAATGAAAATAGATTACACACTGATCAATGGCCTCTAAGGAATGCTATCTAGGAAACAGAGACATATAAAGTCTAGTCTGCTGACCTCTTTAAGAATAGAAATAAGAGCAGGTGATATTTAAGACAGAATGGATAAAAGAAAAAAATGAACAAAAAGGATGCCCTAAATAGCTAGATGTGAAAGTGAAAATCCACACTAGATTTTTTTCAGCAAGTCACTTTGATCCTTTCATTCCAGCATGCCTTTCTGATTAGGCCTATTGTTAACGTCAGCCACCCAGGGAAGGTAGGTAGGCCACTGCTGTACTTTCCTTTTCCTGAGTCTAGCTGTATGGTCCACCAATGACCAAAGACCTCAAACAGTTGTTAGACATCTGCTTTGTAAACTAGGGAAGCCAGTATGTTGAATAAAACTACTTATCAGTGGGAAAAAAACCCTACAACCAAGCGTATTTGACAAATGCAAACAAAGTGAGAACTATGAGAAAAAACCTGCTGACCAAATGATAAATACACTAGTCAGAAGGGTAAATATTACCCTCTGAGCATGGGGTATCTGTTTGGGTGCTGTCACTGCTCTGACAGACTAGGCACACACTGGGGAATAAAAAATCTGTATACTTTCCAGCACCACAGCTTTTCTGTGTGCTTTTCTGCCCATCTGTGCTGAGAGGAGGGAGTTAGGACTACCCAAAGGGAACACAAAAATTCCGTTCCACAACTACAGACTGACACAACCATCTTGTCCAACACAGGGGACATTGGGGGAAATTTTATTTCTATCAAATCTTTAGTTCTATTTCAAACTGACATTTTATGCAGGTTTGGGTTGTGGATTCTCGGTTGGCCTTTAGTGTTCTGTATTACTTGACATGGGGCAGTTGCTTTTAAGTTTTGAAAGCAGTTATTATTGGCACAGATCAACCATAGCAAATTTATTGTGTAAGACATGCACTTGCATGTCTGACGTGCATAGAAATGCCTCAAAGCAAATGCAAAATAATTCAGAAGGATAACACTCAACAGAACCTACAAGGTAAAAACAAGAGCACAAGTAGTTATTGCAGCTGTGCAATGCAAAGAGAAACTTTGGCATCTGGCAATGGGTGAGCCTTTGGAAAGGAAGTAAAGTATTGCAAATACGGGTTTAGAACAGAATGTTCTAATGTTCGACCTACAACATGGATTATTGGATTTTTGAGATGGGTCTGAGCCAATTTTAGCTCTCAAGTAAAGCAGATCACTTCCTTCAGTGAATGTGTAGCAGTGACCTTCACAGTGAACTGTGAAGTTTCTCCTATCGAAGTCTGAATTTAGCTTCAAAAGTTTCTGCTTCTATTTTGGGCTTTCGGAAGGGCTGGTGTGCTAAAAGAACTGTCTCTTTTTTCAGATGTGTCAGCTGAAATTTATGAAAAATATTACCTCTCCCTTGTCTGGTTATATATTTAGATTCTTATGGCAGAGATTCTGCCACTAGAAGCTTCCTGATTTTTTCTTAGCTATCTCGTTGCTGTTAGCCTTAGATGACAGATTCAAGACTCATAAAATCAGCAAACTCCTGACTTAAAGAGACACGGACAGTTTTCACTTATCTGTCAAGTAGTGACCGGGAGTCATGATCAGCCTTCCAAATAATACCCAATTGATAAGTATTGATACAAGAATTGGTACAATTGATGTATGAAGGAAATCCTCCAATACACACTTACTTAAAACATACTTATTTTTTAAAAATCGGAATTTTGTTTTACTGCCCTTGGACTCCTTGGTGATGGTGCTTCTGGTTAGACGTATGGTGCTTAAGGAAACGTGGCTGCTTCTAGAAGAGCAGTACTGATTGAGAGAGGCAGAGAGAGAGTCATGAAAAACTCTAGTTCCTGCCCTTTCAGAAGTAAAACAAGCAGTTCACACTTTATGTGCTTTGCAAGAAAACAGGAAAAGGTCACCGAAGTGGAAAACAATGTGGTCAGTGTTATTTTTTAAGTACCTTAGAGCGCTTTAAAAAGTGCATTTGTGGTTGGAACAAATGTTTTCAAACCCCATGCAGCCCTACAGGCTCGGAGAGGTGTGGCTTGAGATCTGTTCAGCAGCAAGGGACCTGGAGGTGCTGGTGACAGCAGCTGAACATGAGCCAGGGTGTGCCCAGGTGGCCAAGAAGGCCAATGGCATCCCGGCCTGGATCAGCAATGGTGTGGCCAGCAGGGCCAGGGCAGGGATTGTCCCCCTCTACTGGGCACTGGTGAGGCCACACCTCGAGTGCTGTGTCCAGTTCTGGGCCCCTCACTTCAAAAAAGACTTTGAAATGCTGGGCTGTGTCAAGAGGACAGCAAGGCTTATGAAGCATCAAGAGATCATGTCTTATGAGGAACCTGAGGGAGCCAGGGGTGTTTATCCTGGAGGATACTCAATGGGCATCTCATTGCTCTCTACAACTGCCTGAAAGGAGATTGTTAGTAAGGTGGGATCCAGTCTCTTCAACTGTGCGTACAGTGACGGGACAAGAAAAAATGGCCTTAAACTGTGACAGGGGTATTCAGTTTAGATATTAGAAACAATTTTTTCACTGTTAGGGTGGTCAGGCATTGGAAGAGGTTGCCCAGGGACGTGGTGGAGGCACCATTCCTGGAGGTGTTCAAGAGGCATCTAGATGTCGTGGTGAGTGATGGTTTAGTGGTTTAGGAATTACAGTGGTACTGCTGGGTGGATGGTTGGATTGGATGATTTGAATGTCTCTTCCAACACTGATGATTCTATGATTCAGAGCTATCCTAATTTCAGTAAGACTATTCCCCAAGCATGTCTTTGCACAGAAAGAAACCAAGCAGGTAAACTATTTAACAAGTTTCTCTGATGAGAAAGTGCAAATGCTCCAATCTATACACATTAAGAACTGCAGACTTTGTTGGACTTCATTAGGCCCAGACTTCTTGCCTCTCTCATGTAAATTCAATGCATATTTCTTTCTTTTTTCTTTCTTTCTTTCTTTCTTTCTTTCTTTCTTTCTTTCTTTCTTTCTTTCTTT
>VZTJ01005188.1:3013526-3040722 GCA_013397795.1 Orthonyx spaldingii | reverse complement strand
AAAGAAAGAGATAGAATCCATTGTCATTCATTCTAAAAAGGCATTACAGACTGCCGACACTGTACAGAAAAATAGGGGATGTTGACCTTTTTATTATAGACTTTTCTGTGCTGTTGCCCTGCTGTCGGAGGTGCCTCCCCCGCAGCCGCGCACCCCCGCGCGCACCCGCACACACACGCGCCCGCTCTTCAGCTCTGTGTTATCTCAAATAATTACCCTGCGCTTCTGGCTGTCCCCAGTGACTTCTGCTGCTAAAAAAGCTACTCATTGTCGGTGAGTGAAGAGGGATTTCAAACCTGCTTCTTGTGGCCCAGCAACAGCTCTTAATTAACCACTCAGGTATTGAGCCGCCTCCTCGCCCGGCTCCCATCCATATGGCAGGAACATGTCCACAGCGATAATCACTGAAGGAAATATTGTATCAAAAAAAGGGCTCGCAGAACAGAAAGCTCCTGCAAATTATTTTTAATGATTCTACTCTTGTGAGGCGGATTATTTGTTATTTCAAGCAGCGCCAGGAAAGGGGGCTGTGGGGGACGTGCCTGTCCTCAGCTCTCTCTCCCCTGCACCCAGGCAGAGCCCCATCCTCAGCCCTGCCACTGAGCGGGCACCCAGGGTACCAGAGGAGGCCCTTCAGGCAGCCCAAAGAGCTTTAGTTCCCTATGATTTTGATGATCCTTTGTTTCTAGTGCGCCTCGCTTTTCTACACGCTGGATGTGCATGTTTCCTGTGAGAAAGGCACTTGAAAAAACTTGCAGGCTTGACACAGACTCACACTTTTTCCTTCCCCCTTGGTTTATAGTAAAGAAAACAGTGATTTGAGTTTATAAATCTAATTAAAAATGAAGTTGCATTTACATTTTAAAACCTTGCATATACCAGCATACTGTGTCAAAAGATATTATGTATGATTTTACTTTGTGACAGAAACCATTACATTTAAAAATTCATTACAGCAAGGTTAGTTAGACACATGATGGATGCAGCTTTAATCCTGCCATATATTATTACAGTTAAAATGTAAATGATGAAAAATATTTTGTGCTTATCAGCATTTATGTGGAAATGTGTTTTACAGTGATATATGGTGTTATATTTCTATTATTATGATGAGAAAGAATGAAATACAAAAAGACTAAGTGTTTATTAAAACATGGTTACTTGTGATAAAATATTCTTGTTGTACATGACTTTAAACATATTTACCAAGGGCATTTGTCCAAAACAGCTGTGAAATGTGTTTGCTATGCAAATCATTCTTTGTAATTTTTTCCCCTCTGTTATACTGACTATAGCTTTTTAATAGCATAATGTTTAAGCTATGTAAATATATTTTTATTATTTTTCATTTCAGACGGGGGGGATGGGGACTGGCTCTGTTTACACACATGCATGTATTCAAATAGATGGAAACATACACAAATAGATAGACAGAAAATTGATCCTAGCAAAAATCCTTTTCACATTCTATCTCCTCTCGTTTCAGCCTCTCAAAGCCAACCTTGATCACAGAGAGCTGAGCTCTTTGCCAGCAGAGCCCTTGGCACGTGCTGATCTCTGAGCACATGCGTGGTCCTGCTGACAGGGGAGTGATTTAACACCTCACACAACTGAACCCTCAACTCAGCCTTGTTCTACACCCTCCTCCTCACACATGGGTAGTGCATCATTGCATGGGAGATTCATGCCCTGGCCAGGGAACTGAATTTTTCTTCTTTTGCCAAGGAAGGTGAGTTCTCAGTTGAGCTTGTGCTTTAGAAGAGCCCTGCAAAGTAAATCCGTGCACAGTTGTCCTAAATTGAAGGGTAGTGAGTTTTGAGGTCAGTATTGCATGTTGCAAATTCCTAGGTTAAGTAAGTTTTTAAAGAAATTATACTCCAACAGTGACCCTTCTAGAAAGGTTTCTGGCACTAAGGGCCTGGTCTCCACAGGCAAAATCCAGTATAATCTTGAACAGAACAATACAAAGGCGTAAAAGTCATTAAGTGACTTGCCCAGCATCCCACAGGAAGTCTGTGACAGAAAAGAAAATACAAATGTGAAGGCCCCAAAACTTAGGAATTTAACCATTCTCTTTGTGCATTCCCACATGTGCTCTGTACACTGGGTTTTCAGTGTGTTTTGGCTTTGCTCTCTTGGTCCTTCCAGTGACCCTGGCTGACCGCTGCGTTATTCCAGTATTAATGACGATGACCCAGAAGCTATTGTCTTACACCCACATTACCCCAACTTGCTGTTGCTTCCACTCTGTTCCCACTATTTATTTTCTAGATGTATCTACTGCAAGCTTGTGCTGTTTGTTTTGTTACTTTCTATGCAGCTTATAATTAAGAAAACAATAGAGTCAATAAACAAGTAAATTGTATGGTTTCCGTATTGTTCCTGTGATTCCTTCAGTTTACATTGCTGTCTCTTACAAAAGAAATTCATTTGAGTTTGTCATGATGCAGCAATCAGGCTGAGATTGCTTCTAGTTATATGAAGCTGAGGCCATTTTTAACAAGTCAAATATGCTTCCTAAAAAGAGGAACTAAGTAAATCAAAATATTTGTGATCAAGAGCATATATGTCCTCAATGCTTGTCTTTAATATGAACAGAAGCGGGAGACCTGGTGCTTGTAGTTCACTAAAGTGGCTATTTCCTTATAACCTTCCTCTTGTAACAATGTTTATTCAGTTATCAGGAAAGAAATATCATTTGTCCGTGCAGTTACAATTACCCAATTTGTTGTATAAATTATTACTTTTTTTTCTCATCTTGTGTTGATGACAGAATCATTTAATAGACTTTCAGTTGCTCAAGCTTGAAAATTGGTTCCACATTCTCTCTTTTTTTAGTTTTCCTCCCTAGGGTGAGTGCAACGTGGTCTAAATACAATTTCCATCCCCCCTCCTTTTTTTTTTTTTTAAACATCTGCTTGTATGAGGATGTTGTTGTGTACATTAGCACCGTACAGTTTAGCACCCTTTAGGACTACCTTCGGCTCTCAGCTTCCTCATTCCCGGGGCCAATCATAATATATCAGGAACTGTAGATATTTCCTATCTCAGCACTCTCCATAACTCTTCTGCTCAGCTGTCTGAAGCTGTTTTCTTTAGGAAGTCTGAAGCAAGGGGGGCTGGTTGACCTGGCATCAGTCCTATTTATAAGAATAAACCCTCTTCCCCGCACACCTTTGGAGCTTTGTCATGTAGGGGTCACATCCGTTTAAATTAACAGCGGTCGCGCCCATGGCGGAACACGGACACCTAACCTTTACTGTCCCCTCTACCCTTTTGTTTGAAGTTATCCAACCTACTCAGATGATTTTCTCCAAAGCTGCAGTTACAGGATTTGCGACTGTGTCTTTGCCACATGGTTCATTAAGGAGGGAAAAACCAGCTATTGTCACATGTACTGGATTTTTTTGTGTGTCTGTGTGACATGTTTATTTGTTTATTTAAAATAAACATTTGCTTTAAAATTTTTCCTCCCCTGCTGTTGCTGCTGAAATAAATGCCAGTCAGGCTTGTTTGCTTAGTATAGGAGTTACTGTGTGGTTGGAGGAAGAAATGATGTATGGAGCCGGCATCTCATTCCCAGCCTATGCTCAAAGGGCTTTTCTTAGAAGTAATGCCATTGCTGCTTCCATGACCCTGGAGATGTCACAGAGTTACCATCTGCCCACTCATGAGTCAACTGGTTGCCTATGAAATCTATTTATTTTAGTTTTAAGACTAAGAATATTTGCTGAAAGCAGGATTATCACTTTGTAGACCACCAACAGCTGTTGAAAAGCAGGGCATAAAACTTTGTTTATGTCTTTAATAACCCACTTAATGACGGAGCAAGCACATTATTCATAATAAAATAGGCTGGCATAATCTTACTCCAGTGCATGGTGTCAGGGAATTAAGAAACATCTGCTATGCCATAAAATAACATTGTATATACTATGTACATTAAAAACACGTGTACACACATATGTATATTATATACATTATTTAAAATGTCTCAGTGGAATTCTACTCTTTTTAATTACATTTACCAAACAGTGAAATGGTTAAATGAGGGTATTTTTGCTTCTGAATCTGAATTTTATATGAAGATGGAGTCTATGGCTAACTGTAGTGACGAGGGACAGAATACATTATGAGAGTACATTTAACACATAAAGGCAAAGTTTCAAGTTTTGAAATTGGGGTTCAAAATCTATTTTTAGCCTCCAAACAAGTGACCTAATTTTCTGAACCACAAAGCATTTGTGGGTTCTTGACTTGATGAGAGTGTTGGTTGCTCAGCAACTCCGAAAAACCAGGCCAGTGTTCCAGTGCCTAAATGCACATTTTTATTTACAACGCATTACATCTGAATTTGCAGCTTTTATCCATAGCAGTTATCCATAGCATTGCTCCTGCCCTCAGAATGGAAACCCCACTGTGCTGCTGCTGCACGTGCAAAGGGAGTCACTGCCTCTGCTTTGGAGAACTTGGAGCAATAGACACCAACTCTTGCTCCCCCTGGCTCTGCAGCTGGGATGCTGGAGGCAGAGGGGAATCCTTCTGCCTGGAAGAGGCTGAGCATTGTGGCTCCCGACCAGCAAAGCATGTAAACATGTCTTTAAATTTAAGCGTGTGAGATGTAAGTGGAACTACTTGCATCTTAAAATTAAATACATGTTTCACTAGATCAGGCCAGATGGTTTTACATGCTCAAAAGTGACATTTACAAGGTCACATAGGAAATGTTTGACAGAGCCAGGAACCAAAACCAGATCTCCCGAGTGTCAACCCTGTGCCTTAATTCTGCACCCATCCTATCTTTTTTTTTTTTTTGGCTATGACATATTTCTCCTCATGCAAACAAAAAATGGAAAAAAAATAATCTAATAAGGAGATAGTTAACTTGTGGGGTTTTGCATGTCTCTCTGTTTTGGCTTTTTTTTTTCTGAAAAAGAGATGAATACCCCAGTGCCACTGTTTCAGATATTAGCACTTTAAGCTTTTGAGGAAAGTATGCATTTTTATTAACTTAAAAAAATTTTCCTTCTATCTTTCAAAAATGTAAGCAATCTGTTTTCATTTCGTAGGTGGCCCACCATATAAAAAAAGTTATAAGTTAATAAAATTTCTATACAGATTTATATGAACTGAATGAACTCGCCCAGTATCTGGTTGTTAATCTGTTGGAAAATAGCTGCCATGGTACTGGAATAACTCAACGTCACACAGCAGGGCACACTAACAGTAGCTCTCTCCTTGACATTTTCCCCACAGGTGCCAAAATAAATATGGGAAACTACTATGGGGATAAAGCCCAATGAACTACTGGAATGGCAACTGTGATATACTGAAGGTGGTTTCTTCATAATCACCTAACCCTCTGCTTTCACTAATGTGTGTATTTTTCTTGGTAGTCCTATCCTTGCGAGTTATCTCAAATGCATTTTGTTTAGTCTGTCTTTGCTAGCTCTGGTCTTGGCATACAGCTACATTCTTTGCAATCTCTCATTCTGCCTCAGGTTTGAGTATCTTTAGCCTTTCTGTCCTTCTCTAACTCGTGTCCAGACCTCAGCACCATGAGATAGTACTCTAGATTAAATGCTTTTTTGTAATTAATATTCATTGACTGAAATCTTGCTCTGTGTATAAAATGGAAGGAAAGAACATCCTCACCTTCTCATAGAACACTCCTGTTACACCAAAAAAATGCAAAAAAGTGAAATATGAGCATGGCAGAGTAGGTTTTATGTCGTGACCTCTTGTTTTGGCTGGCTGGGCTCTGTATTTCACTTTTGGATTTAATTGACTTCTATTCATAGAATTTACATATCTGGGACCACTTTGAAAAAATTCTTAAAAACTAATATAAGGTAAGTAAGATTCATTTAAATGAACTCACCCAGTCGTCTGTGGGGTCTGAGAAGCAGTCTCCAAGTGTTCTTCTTGAGGGTATTCAAAATATCAATGCTTCAAGCTGTCCAGCTCCACCAGACCTGAGCAGGGGTTTGTGGCCAAGACACTGCAGCCTGTGAGCTGAGAGGAGAGGGCAGAGCCTGCAAGGCCTAGAGATTTAGTCTACAGGTAGAACTATTTCTTTTAACTGACCCTGGTCTACACTATACATGGAACTAAAGCAATTGTTCTGCCTAGGGAAGATATTGCTCCTTCTCCACCAGCAGCACTTATGAGAGAGACCAGAAAAGGGTGTCTAGATACTGCTGCTTCTATAGAACAACTTCCCAGCTTCTTGCACCCAGCAGCTCCAATTACCTGAGCCAGAGCTGGTATCCCAATTGTTTTTTATAGTCTCTGATAGATTTTCCCCCAGCTCCTCATGCATGACTTTGCATAATCAGTTTTTAAGGCTGTGTACGTTTTTGATATCCACAATATCCAGGTGCATTGGATTCCACGGTTTCACTACGTGTTACGTGAACATTAGCTGAGTTCTTAAATTCTTGTTCCAAATAATTATTTCCATGACACTCTTGGTCTTATAAACCTTTGCTGTACCCACTTTTTGTCATCTGCACTTTATTCTGGCTGTGAAATCATCCTGTATGCAGGTGCTCCTCAGAAACAGTCCCATATCTTTAAAATGTGCCAAATCTCTACTAGTAACTCAACAAATAGTATTTACTTGTGGGATAAAATAGGCACACACTACTACCCTCAATGATACACAATACAAGCTTGAGAAATAACCAGTAAAAGCAGAAATATAAAAAGCAGATTAAACTCCAATGCCCTTCAAATGGTAAGGGATACAGAGCTGAGACAAAGGCACTGATGTCTCCCAGAATTCCCCATGCAGAGGAATCTCCAGAAACCCAGAACGGGGCTATAGAAGGGTTCCCTTCCCATGTGTCCCCCTCTCTGGTAAATTTGGTTCACACCTCTTATATCATGTGGAGAAAATCTTGGGAGTAAAATCAAGATTTAAGTATGCAATCAATCACAGAGGTGGTAGAATTGCAAACTTTAAAATATTAACATGCTAAGTTTTATGTGGTTCTAGCCAGCTCCTTTATTCGGGGTCTCCCTGTTTCCTGTATACTGGGAGAACTGGAAAGCCAGTGCCAGTGAAAGCACCTCTCACAGCTTATTACAGAGGGTAAACAGCCACCGTTATTAGTAGATGAGCAGGAAAGGTAGATCAATATAAGGAAATACTGCTTTCATTCACTATTCCCTTTGTCACTGCCAGACCTCAGAATTTTTCAGTTCATTGATGTCAGTAAGGATTTACTTCCTTGCCCAAGGAGCTGGGGCCAGATTATTCCCAGGCTGCAGCAGATACTGATCAGCATGTAAGCTGCCTTGGGCAGCTGGGTAAGAAAATAAAATTTAAGTTCACAGCAACTTAAATACTGCTTGGGTTTATAATGTCCACATTGGTATTAGGCAACTTGGCAACAGAAGTGACCAAAACACGTCTCATTTCACGGCCATGCTTGGTGAATACACCGGGTTGGTTAGACAGAGGGGTGCAGTGTTTTCATTAGCTGAGTGAACACCTAGCTCAGGCCAAGTCTGGAAACATTTTATTCACGGGGCTGCTCAGGGGTTAAACTCTGTTTAGCATATTCACTCCCCTACTAACATGCCATTATTTCATTTGCAGAGCAGCTTCCTCCCCAGCAGCACCTAGAGCTTGTCCTTGCATACCCCCCTGCTCTAATGCCCTCAGCAAGCTGCGGTTTACACCACACATACCTTCTCATCACTGTTATCACCGATGGCTTCCTCAATGGAAGTAATCATTCACATTATAACTGTTGCCAAAACCCTCTGGCACCAGAAGTGCTCTTGGAATGAAAGCCTGAAGGCATGCAAGAGCCTGAGCAGCTGTAGCGGCAGCCCAGCCAGTCAGCGAGCTGGGGCTGAACCGCATCGGGGGGGGAGGCACAAGACTTCCCTGAGACAAATTACACTTCGCTTTATGTGCACATGTAGAGCCACATTTTGTGTTCAGTATCAACCCGAGGTAGGTGCCTAGACCTGCCTGGTCCTTGCCGACAGGTTCAGCTGTGTGTTGGCACTTTTTTAACAGGTATTTACACCCAGGAATGCATGTGTGTGTGTGTGCTAATCTTTGCTCAGGGTTTGTACGCCTTGAGGACCTCGCTCCCTAAGTGGAAGTTAGGAGTTGTACACAGTTAAAAGTTGTAAGCAGAGATGATCAAAATATAAAGGTTTTCTTCTCATCAGTGATATGACATTGTCTACCTCATCACGGAATAGGATACAGCAGTTTAGTCTCAGTTTTAAACTGTCACAGTGCAACAAGACAACGCATCCAAAAAGTCATTTGACTTACCTGGAATCTGCTCATGGCTTTCAACTTCTCCAGGCAACCAGGCTGAGGGGCATTCCTAAAGTCCCTAGCATCTGGCATGTGAGGAATTCTTGTTGTGGGGGTGCAGCTTATTTGAGTGGGCACGTGTGCGTGCAATCACCACATTCTGATTTCAAAGGTGACTCTAGATGTTCCATGTTCCTTCGTAGCTTTAACACTGTTAGTAAGTAAGCTAACTGCAACTGTTAATTTTGTATAGTTGAATTGTGTAATTTGATTGCCTGACACAGCATCAGCACTGTGAGGTCCTTTATGGGTCATGGCTCAGCTGAATTTTATACATGAGAATTTCCCTGTTTTGTTCAGGAGATACTTGTTCTTCTAGGCAATACTCATCAACTCAAGTCTGGAAAAAAGAACGAAAAATGCAGCCAGATATCTCCAAAAGAGCTTGTTTGTGAAAGAGAAGGAAATGAAGCAGAAGGAAAGCAAAATCTAATCCCAGTTCCTTTGGACAGGGGCCACCCATCCCACACCAGGACCCTGAGCCACAGCCCAGGTGGCCGATTCCTTGCCCTGATGTCTCAGGGCAGCATCCCTGCGTGGAGATCGCCCTCTTACGCCCTGACTGGACCCTTAGGCACTGTGCAGTGGGTGCCCACCCCTGGGCAGGCACCATCTCCTCACCCCTGGGCACCATCTCCTCTCCCCTGGAGTCCCCACAGTACTGGGGGGCCGTACACCCCCAGGAAGGCAGCAACCTTGGAACAGGGCTTGGCTCCAGGAGGATTTGGGGCAGTATGGCACGCTATAAAACTGTGCATCAGCAAAGACAGACCATTTCCTTGTTAGTGCTGGAAAATGCTCCGCAGCATCCAAACCCTGCAGTGCTCCAAGCTCGTGCTGACGGGCCAGCTAATTGTCAGCATGCCACTGCCTCTGCTCCCTGTGTGGTCCTGCAGAGAGCCATCGTGATGGCTGCCAGTAATGAGGAAAACTGGTGTGTTTTTGTTTTGTTTCCTTTTAAATAAACTTGCAGTCCTTAATCTAGCAGGCTGGAGTCCAGATTTGACAGCCCTGTGAGTAACGAGGTGCAAGGAAAGACAGGATGTAGAATTAGGAGGTCAGGGCTGAAGGTTGCCCCAAATTTGATCTCTAGACTGGATATGTTAAATCTCTTCCCCACCCCTTCTCCTCTTCATCCTCTTCCTTGCCATCATTCTTAGACACAGAGCATAGGTGCTCACTTACCAGGGCAATGGCCTGCCCAGCACACAGGGGAGCTGGAGGAGGAGAGACCCACTGGGCAATTTCCCACTGGTCCAGCAGGCCCTGTCTGGGGCACCCCATAAGCTGTTCAGGCTGAGGCACCTCGAGCTGCCCACAGCTCTGCCTCAGGCACCTTGCACCCACCTCTTTCTCCTCTCACCTTGAGGAGAAGCATCGATCTGTGGTTCATCTTGTTCAAATGCGTGCATAGGAGTGTTACATGCATATCTAGAGAGATTTGTACAGGCTGAGGGATAATTACAAATATTAAGCAATTTTAAAATATCACTGTCTCTTCAAAATAAAAGTAAAATATTCTTCTATATCTCTTCCTATTTTATACACACTTTCTCTCTTCCTCTGTGTCTCCCCATCCAGCTGATCAGGTGACTAATTTTCTTCACCTGCAAACTGCATTTTTGCTTTTCTACTATCCACTAGAAAAATGTAACATCCATCCAAAGTGTTTGTTTTCATGAGGCTGGTACATTGCACATTTGTTTTCTGTAATGATAGTGGGTTAGTTTGCCTTCACTTCTATTTAATATTCTGTATCTTGACTACTTACAATTGTAGCACTGCAGAGCAGGGAATTCTTATGGATCGGTGCATCAGAGGTGGACCAAAACCCAACTGTGGGGGTTTTGATGTTGGTTTGTTGGTTCCTATGTGTTGTTGTCCAAAACCTGAGTTCTAACCTTTCATTTGTCGAGCCCCTGAGCTCTGACCTCTGGGCCCCGGGTGACCTCACACCACAGTTATGTACTATCTTAACATAGGAAAGTAGGGAAATGCTAAATGTAACTAAGAGGCCTATTTTCTATAGCAGAATAACCCCTGGCAGAGCATATTGAGCTTGTCAAACAACCCTTTCTGTGCACCAGAACTGCCCTGGAGCTCATGCCCCTGCACCCTCCAGCTGCCCTGCGCAGCCACGTCACCCCTGGGCTTGGCTGTGGGTCCCAGGGACAGCACAGGGCCTCCCCCACTGCTGCTCCCTTTAGTGCAGCTCTGCCAGGGAGTGGTTGCAGAGGACCCCATCAGCTTCCAGATAACGAGGTTCAAGAAGTAAAAAGCAAATCAGGTTCACTCAATGTCCCTGGTGATATGTTGTGTTACATTGCTGCATGTAGCATTGGCAAGGTTTGTGGCCATGGCTGTTACAGCCATGCATGCACTAAACTGGCATTTATTTGTCATCTAAATTTTTTTTTGGCAGCACATAAGAAAATGCACTGATTAAAATTTAAGAGTTAACTAGTTCAAGACCCTCTAGTCAGCTCACCTTGGCTCAAGTGCCCCTCCACTTGCCAATAGTCTTTAACATGCATCAAAGAAAAGAATATAGTCAGCAAATCCCACTGTTTCCATGGTGACCACAGGTGGCCCAGTGCTCGCCTCCTCCACAAATGAGCAGATAAAAGGTCATCGGTATTGATGGCACGGGGGAGAAATTAGTGCAGGCTGGTTTGTGGGCTCCCGTGCTGAGGCAGGACAGCGATGGAGGGAGGACTTCAGCAGCGTGTGAGTCCCTTTGGCCCCATGCCACTGCAGCTGGGCCACGTGTCTAAGTGCATTTTTGGACAGGAACACTTTCGTGGTCCATGGCTCTGGCAGCAATGGGAACAGCTCAACGGCATAGACAGGCAGCCATAAAATAGATTAAAATACTCAGAAGAAGCGTAGCTTTTTCTCTGGAGAGTTGGTAGACATGGTGAGCAGCTCTATATTTTTAAGGCAGCACTTTGAAAGAGGGGCAAGTGTAAAAGTTTAATTATAGGCTTTTCCTGACAGCGAAACAACTCTTTAGTCTATGTGTGTGTTGTCAAACTGCAAACCCAAAATAAGCAAGGAAAAGGAAAAGAAGTTCACTCTGGCCCACATTATGTGCTGTTCTGACAAAATATTTTCAGCTG
The DNA here is from genome assembly GCA_013397795.1 of Orthonyx spaldingii. Classification (NCBI taxonomy): domain Eukaryota; kingdom Metazoa; phylum Chordata; class Aves; order Passeriformes; family Orthonychidae; genus Orthonyx; species Orthonyx spaldingii. The sequence goes on along the minus strand of VZTJ01005188.1, from coordinate 3,029,256 downwards.
TTTAGTATAATGTCTGGTGTATATTGATGTGTATTGATTTTTCAATCCAGCACTTTAATTAGGCTCTTGTTGTTCAACCTTCCACCTTTGCTGCATTAGAGAATGAAAACTGCATTTCTTCTCTAGGAGCCTTGGACCTGAGACAGTGAAGCAGAGCAAGGCTGGAGGAAAAGCCTGCAGAATATTGACAGGGAATCTAAATATCTCAAAGGCAAAAAGTTGCAAATCTATGTTTATCATTTTCTAACAAGAGTGGCAAAACATTGCAAATACTGATCTTAAAATCTATGTTAAGGTCAGTTGGAAGTGAAAGAAATTAACACTCCACTGACAACTGAACTGTTGTTTCTTTGAATGGCTGATGACCCTGTCTAGTCTACAATGTTGTTAAAAATTTATTAACTAGCTCAAATGCCTATTGACTAGAAATGAAATACACATTGGAGGCACAGCACAGCTTCTGCATGACACAGTCATATTTAACAATGTGCTGAGAGAACACTTTTCCATAGGTATTCTGTGAAAAGAAAATCTTTCTTGAAGAAATGTTTACTTTTCCTTACTTCAAGAGATCTTTCTTTAGATGAAAAGCCAAAAAATGTAAATGTTATTGAGTAAAACTGAAATTGCAGGAAGATGCGGTGTCACTTTCTCTTACTGAGGGACAGAGCTTTCAGTTTCTCATCACTAAAATATGAAACCACAGCATCAGAAATGAGAAAATAAGTAGCTAAATGTAGAGCCCAATAGGAATTTATGGAGCTGGGAATACAGTAAATATGAAATTGAGGTATTTAAAGCTCTATTTGAACATTGCATCATTGCTCAGTGTCTCATTCTGAGCCTATTTTCAAATAGGCAATGAGAAACTACATTAATCTGAACCGCTAAAAATGGTTAGATTTTGGCTAATTTGATTTTTTAAAAGGTGGGAAGATCTAGTGGCATGTTGATGCCACACCTAAGCACTGCAAAGACAAAGAAAACAAAGTGAGTAATCCATAAGTATAAACTGAAAAATGCACTCCACTCTAGTGTTCTGCATAGTCCTGTACAAAATGAGATCATTTATGACCCTTTTTTGCCCTAAAATGTTAACATTCAAATGGCCAAACCAAACAACCTAAGGGGTGAGATGCCCAGTCCTCGTGAACTTGAGCAGGACCAGGGAGCCTGAACCTCAGTTCCCTTGAAAATCACTGCCATGACCTGCAGTCCCGGCGGGGCCTTGGTCTCTGCGTGGCGTGGATGTGAAATTCCTCATTTTGCTGCAAAGACTCAGTGGTTCAGTGCTTCCCGTGCCTGGTGTCATGACAGTAGAGGGAGAAAAGCTCCAGGAGCTCCAGTCCGTGGGCATCGCTCCCTGCTTGCTCCCCCAGGCTGTGCCTGGAACTGTGATCGCACTGCACCCGGCGTTAACACTGAGAACAAAAGTCAGTGGCTGTTCACCTTCCAGCAGCAAGGATTAGCTGTTTGCTTTTGCAGGCAAAAGCAGGGCACCCTGGGAAGCCGTGGCTAAGAACTTTCAAAGCAGCTTCCATTATCTACTGTTTAGGTCAAGCCAACTAGCGCTTCTGAGTAATTTATAAAGTGCTGTACTCTGAGGTATTGCACAATCTCATTATCATTAGTTTTTGCATATTTAACTACAGTTTTTAATTAGATGGTATTTTATTATTCATGCACATAATTTGACTCCAACTCAGGCAGTTCTCTTGTAAAAGGAAATTCATTTGAATCAAAAGTTTGTACTTCATGGTGTTTAGCTGGCAAGTGGTGCAAGTCTGCAGTCTGTAATGGCTTTCTTTTAATTTAGCTAATAGCTATCATGTTATGTACCTTTATAAATTTGTTAAATTCATAGCACTGGGAGTTGTCTCTCTATGCGGTAACTGTAAGTAGTTTGCTGTGTTTGGCTTTCACATACAAACTGTTTGCTCAGGCTCCTTGATGTATTATTAAAATTGGTAATGGACTCCTGGGACGTCATCTAGTTATATGCCTTCATTTGCAGAATAAACCATGCGTTGTTTTCATCTTTACTCATGATTGTTAATGGCATTGATGATGAGAGGGGTGTTTTTCCACTGCCTTTATCAGTGCTGCTTTATTATGCAGGCAAAATAGCCAAGCTGCTGATTTTGTTTAAGGTTTTCAATTAGTCATTTGACTGAACACATCTGTTACTGGCAGGCTTCCAGCCCTGGACTGGAGCTATTACTAGTTTACACCTGCTGAACCATGGCCATAAGCTGTGAATGGGAATAAACCTAAATTGGCCTTTTAGATATGGTTGAAAAGTTGTGGTGTTGCAGTGTTTTACTGCAGTGTCACGATGGTATGAATTTCTCAGGGTCTGAGGTTTAAATCAGATGCCACTTACTCAAATATCCTGTTTATAGGTTTAGTTATTAATAATCTGTTTACTGTTTTACAACTGCCATGGCTTAATCAACTGGTATTAAGTAGATAAGATAGTATTGTATTGCAAAGGGTGTAACCCCTGGTTAATTATGTTTCTAAACAAAACATAGCAATTAAGCTGCAGCTATCTGCAGACACCTTAGGAACATAGGAATATATGCTAGGAGTATATGCATCTCCTGCTCGGTTTGAAAGGTGCGTGAGGGAATTCAGATATATTTTAGTATGGCCACATGAGGAAGCTCTTCCACACTTTCCATTTCATAGAAACCTATTGCCATGCCCTTTCCTAAGATGAAAGGAAGTTCATTTGTCATTGTTGCCTGTTCCTAAAACTATAAAACTCAGCAGGACAAGCGGTTGCGTTTGGTGCACCAGTAGCCAGGTCACAGTGAAAGCGGCCAAGAGTTTGATTATTGGAGTTCAGGGAAGGTTCATGGAAGCAGCAACATTTCTGTTTGATTCAAGTAATGCACTTGTGACTGAAATGAAAACATTTTACTCATTGTGGGAAAGTAATGAACACCATTTCAAACCTGCAACTTGACAAAGATGTTGACAGAGCTACCGAGAGTAAGGTGCCATGACACCATTGCAGTTATAATGATTAACCTATTAATGGGTCTGTAATCATTGTTTGGCAGCACAGCTTGATTTACTTCAAGGAAATAAATATCCCTGTGCTCTAGGACGTGATTTAATTTTCTTTTTCCTGGGTCTTGGATCCCCAAAGAAAGCAAATGCCTGTAAAAACACTGCATTGACCTTGCACTCATTACTCCTTGAAGGCAGCAGTATGTGGGGGCAGGGGATGGGGAAAAAAATTGCTTTCTAGAAGCAAAAGATCTGTTCACTGAGGTATCTGATATTTTTTGGTACTTCTCACCCTCAAATACATACAGAAGAGGAATGTGATCCCTTAACTGGGCACTGCATTCCCACAGCTTCCTAGTGCCCATCTTCACAGCCAGACTGACATCCATCAGTAGGTGACATGGTTCAGAAAACTGGCCAAAAAAAAAGGACGTTTAAAAGTTCCCTTTTCATGGCTCCCTAGAATTTTAAAGCTATTTGTAAGGAAAACCATTTACAGGAGGAGTTGCAAGCCATTTTGAAAAACTGTCTCAGTTTAACTAACTTGATTGACACCTCAGTTTAACAAAAACAGAATTCAGCCATAGTGGGACTTCGTGTTACTTGCTCTCAACGCTCTGAAAAGGACTAAAAGCAGAGATTTCAATATGAGCAGCAGTATCACATTTCCATGTGCTTTACTGTATTCCACAAAGTGATCAGAATTTCAGCTGGCCATTTTGCATTCACGGTCTTGAACAAACCTCACATGAGTCCTGGTGCATAACATTAGCAAGGCCTGAATAGCTGGTACATAAAACCTCTGCAAGGGGCTCAGTAACCTCATGAGCTCACAGTTAATGAACACTTTTTCTGAAATGTCCAGTGACCTCTCCATTGGCACTTCAAGCAGGATTTCTTCTGTTCTGCTCAGGTGGGGGAAAAGCTGTCTACAATTCCACCCACACCAGGCAACCAGTTGCCTTGACATTTTGCCGTCAGCATGGCCAGAGTTTGACCATGGTTTTAATAGCTGAAAAAAAAAACCCAGAAGCCTCTCTTTTTTGTTGCTGCTCTCTTGCAGCCAGTGGGTCAGTCATTCCCAGGCTGTTCCAATATACCTTCCAAGTCAGCAGGCTACAATAATCACTCTATTTGTAAGCCTGGATTCTCATTCTGGACCTGAATAAGTTCATAGGTAAGTGGAAACACTCACAACTAATTACAGCCAGGGGGAAATGCAAACCAAGCTTGTCACAACCCTTGAAAACAACCGAAGGAGTCTCACCCTGGCTGCAATGTACACAAGGTAGGAGACAGCAGCAACCTGCAGGGGAACAGCGTCTGGTTTGTGATTTGAAGCCCATGCTGTGTTTAGCAGGCAGCTCTCACAGGGTGCCACTGTCTTCTTCATCCCTTGGCAAACTCTACCTTTTAGTCTTTTCAGACTGGGCACTCAACGAAGTCTAGGAGAATTAGCTGTCTACTGCTGTGAGAAGCCAAGAGGATTTGGATATCCAGTGCTGCTTGGCTCCTTTGCAACCCTCAACTTCAAACAGTTTCTCAGTATTTCATGGCATTGTTTGCTAGGAAAAAAAAATAATCCCTCCAACCCAAATGAAAATAAATTTGTGAGAAATAGAAACAAGACAGATGTCCTTTCCATGCCCTGCTATCTATGCAGAAACTAGCCAGGTTGCTAAGGGTTAAATCTGTTCCTGAGTTGGCCCAATCACATTCCTTTTTGCCTTCTTATTAGGTTAAATAAATAGAAACTTCTTGCAATATCCATCCATAACGATAAGCAATTCCCACTATAATGGAGGGCTAATATATAAATTCAGCCCACATCAGTTTTGTGTCAACTAGCAAAAACAGAAACAATGGAAACTAGACAGTCATGGCTCTGCATAGGTCAACAACCAAGGTTATCTGTATTCAATTACTGGTATCTGCAAACTTGCATACTGTCAGCTGATCATAGACTAAATGAAAACTTATCATGCACAGAGGCAGCAAATACATTTATTTGAAGCAGGCATCATATTAGTTCACTGGTTCGACTGTGGTTAAGGGAAAAAAAGGGGTTATCAGCCTTTTGGGAAATTCTTTCAAATATAACCTGCAGTAAGTATCTAAAATTGGGGATTATCTGTGTTATAAATCTTTGTTCAAAAAGTAGAAAAGGAACAGAAATTGCTCTGTAGCCCTCTAAGACGATAAATTATATTATTTAACAATAGATAAACTTAGGGCACCTTTCCTGTGGTACAGCCCTATTGTGAATTAAGCTTTAATCTGCTTCACCTCAACATCTGTTCAGTGGAACCAAAGATCTGGCTGTATTGGACACAGACAGTAATTTGTTTGTTAACTGCTTCTCCGGAACAATATATCATTTCAGAAAACAAAGCCTACTAACACAACGCATATTTATCTGTTTCCTCTATCTGTGTTCCTTTTTCCATAAGTGCAAGTTCAGGCTTTGGAAATGTTTTCCTAGAGATAATTTGTGATGCTGTTAGATTCATAACCCTGGAAAAATAGATTTCTTTTTTCAAGGTTTTTTTTTCATCTTTGACCAACAGATGTTCTGTTCAAAATCTGAAAGCACTCACGATGTATATACTAGCAAATTATAATTGTTAACGCCCCTGTGGAAGGAAAATGTCAATAAATATTTGCTATCAGTAGACTGTTTGGAAACAAAGGCATTTGCTTCACAGAAGTTCACATGCTCAATCTTCCCATTAGGCTTTTCCAGCAGTCTATTCAATTAGACATTTAACATTTTGTTTGTTTTCAGAAGAGGAAGTGAAAATTAACTTCACAGAAACAAAAAATAAAACATAAACGCCAGTGGGCATCCTGTATTCCATTGTAAAATGACACTCCAGCACGTTTCGGTGATACAAAGGTGGCCACAGGAACAAGTCTGTGATCCAGCGCCAGCATTTTACCACTGCACACCAAGGTGGCAATCAAAGAACAAAAAACATCTGGGACTGTGATGCAGATAAATGTCCAAATATGTCTTCTAATGAGAGCTCTCCACCCCCATGGATAGTCTCCCTTGGACAGATAACTTCGGTAAAAACCATATTGACCTGCAAGTCTCCACCTCCACATCTCTCTAGTGAGACATACAGTGTTTGAACAATTCATTCTTCCCATTAGTATTTTTATAGGTGAAATTTATCCTTCTATTGAAGGGGCTAAAAGCTGTCTCTTCCTCTCTTTCTTTCTTTTAACTTGCAACAAGAAAATCACTATAATTTTCAACATCACCAGGGCAAGCTCTCTGCAGAACTGTCCTGCAGAAATGTCTTAAATCCATACCCTGACAGTCCTTATACACAATATGCCATTCTTGCATTATGTTATATTGTGTTATGCTGTAGTCTCTTCTACTCTATTCTATATCTCATTGTATTATTTTATCTCCCTCATTGCAGTATTGGGTGTGTCCAAGCCCCTCACAGTGCTGTACCAAAGAATAGGACTAATGTCTAACGCATGCTGTCATGATTTGGGGGATCAATCTCTACACCACTAAAATTAATTCTGTTTTATAGCATGGACTGCATTGCATCTGTTTCAGAGAGCATGCCCCATATGGACTGGAACTTCCTGGCCCTCTCTGCAGCCTCTTGCCCTCTCATTGATGCACTGACCTTAAGAGACGCAGGTTACATTGTTTTATCTGGCTACAGGGCTAACAGTAAAGCATCATTAAAATGGGAAAAATGAGCCATGCAAATGAGCCAGAGAAATGGCTGCCAACCAAGGCAAGGGAACTTTTCCAAGTCTGAACCCTATCAGGCAGCAAGTTAGTAACTGTCTTGTGGATTCATTTGATGAGCTGATAAATATGATAAGAGGGCACCTGAGGTGTTACACAAATCAGGAGAGACTGAGAATCCATGTTTCTGAGAAGTCAGAGGCAGGAATTTGTGTCTAGAAGAAGAATTGTGACCTACTTAGAGGAATCTGACTTAAGCCCCAAATAATGTTCTTGCTCAAGCATGAATTACAAGCAGCTGAAGAAAGATGAGCTTTTGCACTTGTGCTGCAGCCAAGTTTGCCCACATCTAATGAGGAGAAGTACAGCTCGGTGCCATTTTGTGTTCCCGGGACGTGGTGCAGATGGAGAAGCTGCACTGAGTGTGGGTCCAGAAGCTGCTCACCCACTCCTCCAGGCACTCCACACATCCTGCCTCATGCTTCTCCTTGCAGAGCCTGGAGGTGGAAAACGTTGGGTTCAAGAGCAGAGGGAGCAGCAGTAGCTGTGAGAAGTGGTCTTACAAACTGGAACCAGAGCTGGCAGCAGTGCTAGAGCACTGGGCATGGATCAGGCTGGAGAAAAAGAATTAACAGTTCCGTGCCTGGAGAGTGGAAAAGCAGCACATTTCCCCGTNCTCAGTATAGAAAAATTCCTGGGGACAAAAATATGGTGAAAATATGGGTCTTGGTTCACCCCCATGCTGGGCGATGCCTCACTGTGTGTCAAGTCTGGGCAGATGCTTTGTGTGTTGTGTTATTTGGGCCAAAGTCCCACAGGAAAAAAAAAACTGAGTCCAAATTGAAAGATGCTATGAGTCAGTCTTCTGATGAAAGAGAGGAACGTGATGTTGGGGCTGGCAAACATGATAGTGCTGTGGGATTAAAAGAAAAAAAAAGAAAAAGAAAAGCCCTCAGAGAAAGGGTATGCAAATGATGGGAAAAAGAGCAAAAGAGGAGATTTTCTCCAGGGATGCTATATCCCTGCCTTCTCTTCCCCCACAGGGCTGTGGGTGAGCTCTTTGAGTTGGGACCCAGAAATAAGAAGAATGTAAAGATTATTAACTGCAGCATCCCATTGGCCTCCACCACAGGAGTGTTTTAGCTGGGTTTTGGGGCTACCTCGGATCCTGACCATAGCATATCCCTCGGAGGTGGGAGAGCCCTGGGTGTTGCCCAGGCCCAAAAGCCCAAAAGCCACCCAGAAAACACCTGGACCCACAGTGGCACCACAGGCACTACCCAGCACCACGGTTTGAAGTGAGACTGAGTTAGAACTCAGGTTTTAACCAGCTCCTATTATCTGCAAAGCGAAACTAAATGCTAGCATTGGCACTGCCTGGAAATGGCAAGGGGAAAGCAGGAATTGCACAGAGTAGGGGGAATTGCAGACTGTGAAGGATAGCTGAGTGCTGCGTGGTTTTGGTTAGCAAAAGAAGTGTTTTCTACAGCAAAGGCCTCACATTTAAAGACACCATTTTAACTTGGCCCCAGCAGCACTGGTAATGCAAGCAGGGCAAAAGGAACAGTAGAAGAGGTGGCTGTTGTCAGAAAACAGTTCCTGGAAAATATCAAAGTTCTCTTGAGGCATGTAGAAAAATTACACGATATTGTATTATTATTGTTATTATTATTACCCTTGATCTTTTGGAAGGTGGGGAAGGAGTATTTGCAGTTTTAAAGAAAGAAGACAAGACATCTGTAGCCTTTAAAAAGAAAAGCACAAAGGCTGCTAGGCTCTCCTTACAACATTTTTAATTATTTTCCTGAAGTTTCCCAAATAAAAACACATTGCATGGAGCCTCACCCAATAAAACTATGTGGGTAAATGCAATACCCATTGTCTAATCAATATCATATTGCTCATGGCTTTAGCTTGTTCAATAGCTGAGCTCACTGACTCCTGAGTTGCACCTAAGGATGCCAATATCTGCTTAATGTTGGACAAACTGCATTTGTCATTCCCTGTCACCGAGTTCTTTAATCTCATTAATAACCCACAGATACTGAAACACAGCTTTGAATAAGCTGGCTGGAATATGCCAGGTTTCCACGTGCACTTCCAGCTCAGGGGGTCATGTGTTGTATGTTACATAGGCTCATTGCCCCTGCAGAGGATACAGCTCTCCTGTCCCCTTGCTCCTCAGCCCAGACAGTCATGAGATACAGAGAATTGTGTCTGTATTTAGTGCAGCACAGCCCCCATACCATATTATCTGTGGTGGCCTCAGCCCCAAGTATGGGGGAGGCAGGAACACCTCCTGCTCCCCACGCCTCATCCTCTGTGCTCGCCTGCATATGGCAGAGAACCCACGTGCTCCAGCCCCACAAGTGTGCATCAATAAATTATCTTCATTGGAAACACATTGCAAACAAAATGCAAATGGCAAGAAAGTGCTTGTTCTCAGAGGTCTGTCTTGAGAGTTCATCTACCCAGATTATAAACACTTGATAAGCATCCTGGTTTTCAGGCTAACTGTCTGTATGGCAGATCCCAGGACTAGGCTCCTGGGATTTCAAAATGTATCATGAAATAAAAACAGCTGCAAGGGAAACTCATATGACTAGGATAGGTGCCATATAGCAATTAACAGCCAGAAGTTTTGATCTGGAAAATCACATTTATTTTAATTGCTTCACTGTTGTGTTCATAAAGAATTTGGCTCATTTGATTATTTTCCTTATTAGATATACTACTTAACTTTGGAACAATGTAGTCATTAGTTCCATTGTTCGAGGTTTTTTGTTGCAGTGAAATGAATGACAGAGACATGTTCTGCAAGGAAGATTGTTTATAAATATTTATCATAGCCTTAACAGATATTTGTGTAATCCATCCTAATTTTTCTAGCACATAATTCACCAGTTATTTAATCTGTTGTGTGATGAGTGGCAGGTTCCTTAACCTTGAGTTCAATAAGGCATTTCAAGTGTGTGATCCCTTATCACAAGAACAGAGCAGCAACACTTCTTTTTTATCCATCCCTTTGAAAACTGGCATTCTCCCCATTTTCCTTTAGCGGGCTCTTTAAAGAAAATGCACGTGTCTGAGTGGTTTCTGCCATTCCTTTTTTAATTTTGGCTGGGCCCCGTGGCAGGGCTCAGCCCTGCCTGGACAGGGCTGGACGCGGTGCCCGAGCAGGGGCGGCTGCCAGCGCACCTGAGAGAGGGGCTGGGACCATAAAATATGCATGCGCCCTTCTGCAGCAAACGAATCGACTTAATTGAAAGGAATCGGGAGGTGAAAAATGAAACTTGGCAGTTCAGCTTCGCTCCACCATTTGGTGGTTGTTGTGGGACTCCAGCAAAGGGAGCTATCACTGCGGGCATAATTTACTTGATTTTAAGGATCTGTATGAATTCTGGCGACATACCAAGTAGCCATTAGCTACGAGGAGTGCTTCCCGATGCTCATTTGTTTTCCATGTGTGAATTTTCACTCTTCCAAACTTTCTTTGGAAAAAAAAAAAGTACTTTTTCTTCATCGATTCCATGTGGAATATAAAACAAAACTACAGATAATAAATTATTCAAGGAACACAACCGTTTTTTTTTAAAAGGAAAAATACTGGTTCTGGAGTCAAACAGGCAGCTTGCTTTGATTTTGATATTTTAAGTTAAGTGTTATAAAATGATATGCTTGTTCACATGCTCAAGCATAGTCTTTCTGTGTAAATTATCCTAAATAGGGTAACTCAATAGCAAAGTGGGCAGGTTTTTAATGCTATTACTATTAGGAAAATACCGTTAATATGAGACATATGCAGGATGCTATTACATCAGTAGGCTGCATTTATTAAGTATGCAGGAACAGCCCTGTGGATCAGAGCAGAAATGCTGGGCCTGTAACACATGTAACTTGGCTTAGTCTCGAGGTCAAAATCTGTTAATGCAATTTTCTGTATATGAACAAGAATTTAAAATCCATATGGTTTTAATGACACATTCAAGATTGGGGGTGTAGGGGGGTGTTGATTTTGTTTGGTTTTTTTATTTGTCCCACACACATTAAATGTGAACTTCTTTCAAATTTGTGTGTCAGACACTGAAACAAATCTGTGAAATAAGACAAATTTTTTAAAAAATTTCTTTCCATTTAATTGGTTGAAAAGTTAAATTTTGGCCAAGTTATGTTTCAAATTTAAAAAATCATTAGTGATAATTTGCATTTATTTATTGAAGTATTACATGATAAACCAGAACCATGTGTCAAAATGTAGCTCTCATAAAATAAGTGCACTGAGATAAAGGGACTTCAGAGATTTAAAAAATCAATGTGACACTCAAATAAGACATCTATAAAGGGTGCCTGCCTTTTAAAAGGGAGTGTTTCTATTTCAAATAATTAGTATGTTTTGGTTTCTTCATTTTTGTGGTCTCGTAGCACAACTTCTATCTGAGGCATGATGTTGAACATGCATATTTTGGACTGAGCCCTTGTTTGTGTTTAACAGCTACTCACAGCTGTCTCTGCTTTGAAATTATTGGGATAAAATTTCTTCCCGAACTCCAGTCGATACAAAGCACTGACATTATTTTAAGTGGGTCTGCCCAGGCTGTGGGTGGTGCAGGCAGGGTGCAGGCAGCTGCCTGCCCATGGCACCCACTGTCCCTTCTGTCACCCAGGTGTCCCTGCACGCTGTGCCACCACTGCACAGCACACCTTGGGAAGGTTTGTCCTGCTGAATGGATAACCTGCTGCTCATCTGGTTAATATATAGATTTGTATTTCAAGATTTGCTGCTAATTTAACTGTGCAAAACACACCTGCCTCACTGGAATGCTAGCAAGTAATGTAAAAATTGTAATTTGCCTTTTTCTTAGTGTATTAAGGAGAAGAGTGTGAGTGGTTGCTAACTCATTCTGGGTCTGGACAGATTTTATCAGTGTGAAAAGGAAGCACAGGAGGGGGAAGGTTTCTTGATTTTGCTTACTTAAAACGTTAAGGAAATATTGTATTAAATTAGGACTTCTGCTTTCACGAGGTCAATGTTAGACCCCTTTTGCCCTTCAAAATTCAAACCATAGAAGCTTCTGATGGCACCCCAGCCTCACCCCCTCCTGAAGATGAAGCATAAACGAGCACACCCCAAGGGATCTGCAGCCCTCGGGGCAGGACGTGGCCATGGCTGGGGGCTCAGGCACTGTGAGACAGAAGTGCAGCAATCAGGTGCCCTACTCAGAAATGCAAAGTTTATTGCTGTAACAAGCAAGACAAAAAAAGCACATTTTGAAAGCAAGAGGTGGCATACATTGCCATGTAAGTCCCTTTTGGTGCAGAACAACAAACACTTCCCACCACTTGCCTCCATGTCAGGGGAGCACACCAGCACCTGAGCAGTTCACCAGTATCTGTAGGATAATGTACTTTTAACATGAAATACCTGCCAAAAAGCTCTGCTGACCATGTCTCTTTTCTTCCTATCTCTAATCTCATTTTAAGTTTAATTTTAAGGGTTTTTCTTTGACCTCACTTATTGACATGCATCCTGGGCAGATGTTCTAACAAAGAGCCCCATCAGGTCTCCTGTGCAGGGCTCACTGGGGACTGAAGGTTGTGCACATACATGGCATGAGCTGAGCAGCGTACATTGCATCAGGGATGATGAGGAGTGTGAGGTGATCAGATAAATTGCCAGGTGAGGATAAATCAGGTGCTGGGTCTCACTATAACACATATCTGGAGTCTGTCTGTCTATCTGCATAAATGCACCTAGAGAGAAAGGGTCTACTATGCACACATACATGTGTATATACATCATACACACACCTGGGCTGTAGTTTGAGTCCTGGCACTGTTGTGCCACATTCTACCTGACCCTGTGATGATGATGGACTCTTCCATGGGGTTAATTGTGTGTTTTGGGAGAAGAGGTTGTTCTTTTTTGTTAAAACCCTATTCCTGGACACAGCTCCTTGAGCTTTACACATTCAAATGGTTAGACCAACTCATATGACCAACTCTGCTAAGATACTGTTTTTGACATAAAAGCTCTCATTTCATTGACTGCAGCTGCAAAATACTTGTACAATGTTTTAATTATACACCTAGCAAGTAGGATATTAACTCAAATCGTTACATATTAACTTATAATCTTAATATGTGTTAATAGCAACAGCAACAAAAAGAGACATGCATAAGAAATTAAAATTAATTGCTCCATAGTACAGATGACTTATGCTCTTCAAGAGGCGAGCTAGTGCTGGGAGAGGCAGACTCACTCCCAGCAGGCAGGACTTTTATATACAGAAAATGAAACTTGGGGTTTTTTAACTGTTCCTTTTCACTTTCTCAGTGAGCTCCATGTCTCTGTTTTATGGTGCAGCAGCCCTGACTTTGCAAAATTTCATTCCTCTGGCTTGTAATGCCAGGACCATACTATCTATGTGAATAAGGCATTTTCTCCAAGAACAGGCCTAATGGTTAGAGTCGCTCTACCAGATGGGTTGTAAAACTCTTTGAAACAACCCCACTCAAAGGATATTATACTCCTGAAGCTGTATGTTCGTTTTATTATAAACAGAGATTTCAAAGTATAAAACATAGAAGTGCTGCCTTACTTCTGAAGCAAACTGACACGTGGAGCCGTACTAGATCTCAGCTGAGACAAAACTTAATTTATCGCTCTCTAAATATCAAAGGGGTTTGAGGAGGAGCCATATCACATTTGCTCTTTTTAACTGAAAGACATCGTGGGTGAGTGAAAAGCCCGTGTAGTTTTCCTTTACCATCTGATCAATGGGCATGGGGCTGTGTCCCTCCAGCCAGCTGATTGCAGCCCTTCCTTGGTCCAGCCTCTGCAACTCCAGCAGCAGCCCCGTGGGGTGAGTAACACATTTGACACTGATTTTTCTCTTCTCATCTCCTCAGAGAGGGCCCTGCAGATCTCAGTGCTCAGCTGGAGGCAGAGCATCTGGCTGGAGACATGTTCCTGGGGGACTTGCAGAGGGGGGACAGGGTGAGCTGCTGGCCGCGGGTGCAGCGGCTCCCGTGTGCTCGCCCGTGCCAGGACATGCAGCCAACGCCCCCCACACCATCAGCACATCACATCCAGCCTTGACAGCCACACAGTCACTGAACGGCCTGGGTTGGAAGGGACCTTAAAGATCACCTATTTCCAACCCCCTGCCATGGACATGGACACCTTCCACTAAATCAAGTTGCTCAAAACCTCATCCAACCCGGCCTTGAGCACTGCCAGGGATGGGGCATCCACAACCTCTCTGGGCACCCTGTACCTGTGCCATATCCATTCAAAATATCTTCTTTTTTTTATGTAAAATGGTCCCTTGTACAACTTCTGTGCATTGAAAGACCAAGCAGTCTGCCTGACTTTGTCAAACCAGCCAGTCTAATTCTCTCAAGAAGTAGGGAGAAAAATCAACATGTTCCAGCACCATGCAAGTACCATCAGCCCCTCGGTGAGAACACTGACACAAAGCTGCTGACACTGTTGGTCTCATCCTCTTCCAGGGTGTGGTTTTCCTGCCTGAAATCCGTAATAAAAGTTGTCCCCAAAAATTCACACTTGAGCTGATTTCCAGAATGTGCCATGCATCTGAAAGGTGGCTGCTCAAGAGAATCCATAGGTGAGATGGGAAAAGAGGTAACTTCAAGTAGCCACTGTCTACAGTCACAATTTTATTCCTTCAAAACATGAGAAACTGGAATTTTCCCTGTAAAACACAACTAGCACCCACATTATGATTCGTCAGACACCACCCATGAGAGAAAAGCTAAGTGGATTTTTTAATCTGAATTTGTACAGGATTTTCTATCATTCTTTAAGTAGATTCATTATTATTTTTTTGCCCATAATTTGTATAAAGTACTTAGCATTCAAAACAGATCCTTTTTAACCTTTTGCCCAACTTAGCTTTTTGTATTTTTTTTTTTTTTTAAAGGAGGGAGATGGAAAAGGAGAGAAACCCTTTAAGTACCCTGGGCCTGGGTTCCTTCAGTATGCAGGCTGTAAATGTTTTACTTTGATTTGAGATACATGACAATAAATTAGGGGACATTTATCAAAGCTGCTTTGTTGCATTGCTGACAAAAGCTGCTTTTTGCATAAATTACTGCATTATACAAATACACTTAGCAGGATCCTGTTTCTTTGATGTTAGTGGAGGAGATTTATGTCCAATGGAGTTTTTATTTATCTGCCCTGTTCACCTCAACAAGGGCAGGACATATTCCTCAATTAGTTCCATACCCCTAGAAATGACATATATATCTCACAACCAGGAGCAGAAAAATTTAAACAAAACAAAACAAAAAAAACACAAGTGCACTTTTTCTGGCAAGTCTAAACTACTGTACAGTGTAAAAAGTAAATATTAGGCTGGAGCTGTGGCTTTGAAATCTTTGTTCCCAGACTGCTTTGAAAGCTATTTAAGTAAGCTAATTTTGACAAAACAATATTCCCTTTGCAGAAAAGCTTTTCTAGACTTCATTAAGAGACTAAGTAAATACGAGTCCTTTTCAACAAATACTTGATAGCCGAATAAGTAGGTTAAAAGAATAGATTCCCTGGGCGGTAATCCTCTCTGGAACTGTATTTATGCTAAAATCTCTTCCGATGAATATCTAATAAACTAATGAAGGCCATCTTAGGCTAAATGGTGAATTAGGATGGTTAGAAAGGAACTTGTCAAATGAATAAATTGTCTAAACAGTTACACTACTTAAATGAACACAGGATCTCTTGAACACCATTTCTGAGTGCTATTCTTCTGTCACTCACCATCTCCATACCTCAGTCTACACGTAATTTATTTTGTTCCTGGGTCAGGGGTTCAAATGCAGCCCTATGTGGCCACTTGGAGCTGTTGCTGTACAATGGCCTGAGATCATTCCAGAGACCTTTTTCTGCCTCAAATCTCAAAAGAAAAAGAAACAAAAACCAGAAATTTACTATTGCCTTCCTCTTTTATATATATATATATATATATA
>VZTJ01005188.1:2932891-3013514 GCA_013397795.1 Orthonyx spaldingii | reverse complement strand
ATGTAAATGTATATTATATATAGTGTATACATCTATATCTATATATATAGTGTTGTCTGTCAGTCTTTGGCACATTTTCTAATCAATGCCAGAGTATCACTGAGTCAGACCATGAAGAGATGATCTGTACTGGAGACTACTACTTACAGCCCCAAAGTTGTCAGGGCCTGTGTTAACTTTTAAAGCTCTGCCAACGAGGTGAAAAAGTTGATGCTGAAAGGGCTGAATCAGCTCATGCAGATGGTTTGGAGCATTGTCCTCCACACCCTTGGACAAGCATTCCCCAAAAGTAGAGTGAAGCCCCTACATCTCTGTAGCACTCCACTGAAGCTAAAAGGCTCATAATTGGCACCTCTCATGTTTCACTCTTTTTTTATTAGCCTTTGCCAGGCACCTTTTTGATCAAAATATTTATGTTGGAAGGACTTTGAGGTTTTGCTCATTCTTGTCTTTGTAACTATTGAAGGTTTGCAACTCATATTCTTTTCTAAAACATTTATAAGATTTTATTAGCAAACTCTTGTTTTGTTTGAAAGATGCTCTTGTATGTTAATAATTTGGGGGTTTTAATTGGATCACATCCATTTTAAAAAAATTCTGGAAAAAGTCTTCTGTCCTTTCCCTTCCATATATCCCCAAGATAAAAAAATGTAAAAACGTCAAGATGCTTTGAACATTTCATGATGGTAGGAAAACAATAAAATTATACAAAAATAGATTTTCATTATTCAGGCAGCTCTGGGGAACAGATTCCACACAGTACATTTCAATGATCCCAGACAATGAATTACTATCATAATTTGTTCTTAAAGTCTGTTTAATTGGCTTACTTAGCCACCTGTTCAGCATAGTTACCATGAAAACAGTGGTTTTGTTGAATTTCTGAGTGCCAGCCTTTCATCCTTCATCCTGCCTCCTTCACCCATAAAGTATTGAGCAATGCTTAGCACAGATTTAAAAATAGTGTCATAGCCATGCAACACATATTTTAGCTAATCAGGAAGGAACTGCAAAGTTATAACAATGCTATGCTAATCAGGGCATTTACTCACTGTCAGCTCTGCCTGTTCCTGGGTGAGTGTCAATTTGTTACATCCCACTGCACATATAATAACAGGGGGAAGAGGTAAAGAACGATATGCATGCTTAATATATGTGTATAGAGAGGTGGATGTTACACACCGCTCCAGCTGAATTATATCAGCCCATTTCACATTAAGAAGTTCCATAAAAAGGAGTAAAATTGTGAGAGCAAATTCAACCAAGGACCCAAACTCTTGTCCTTTCTTAAAAAAAAAAAAAAAAATAAAGAAAAAGCAAGCAGAGTTAAAGGCATGAACTTCCATTTAGCGATGCTCACCACATTAAAAGAAAAGTTATAAGGCACTGGGGCACCCTTTGTTGCCTGCCGTGAGTCAGATTGCTTTCCTTGAGACCAGTGTAAAGTACTTTTGCAGAACAGCAGATTCTGAGAAGGAGAGGGGTTCAGCAGTAGAGCATAATTAGCACTCTCTAAAACTGGAGCTACAGTGTAAACAGCTCGAGTCTTCACTGCACAAAGCAAACAAACAATCCCAGCTGAGAATTCCCTGGCAGGAACCGAGCAAATACGGCCCTCGCTGCTGACTGCTGTTATTGCTATGGTTGCTTAATCTAAACAGACAGCAGCATGTAAAAATGTAAATATTTGATATTTGTTAATACAGTCCTAAGTTATTGCTCTGGCCGGCTGGTTTGGTTCCCTGCATTGGGATCCTCTGTGCAACTTGCTCGTTGTACATTTCAGTGGAGGAGTATTTTTAAGAAGCCATTATCTAAACTGCTGATGTAATAAGGCACTGGTATATGAAATACACTTAATAACTCAACTTTAGTTATTTATTGTGAACGAGGGTGCGTTCTCCTTGATTCCATTTCCCAGCGAAATATAAGTGGAGCTTTCATCATGAGTGCTTGAATTTATGGCAAGCAGACCAAGTGACATTAAGAAAGCCACACAATCCCTTCATTCAGGCTTTAATAAGGAAGCCAAGGAAAAATTATCCAAGCTGGTTTGCGGGTGACAGCACAAGAACTTTTTGGAGTCAGAAAGTTAGCACGGAGGCTCCCTGTCAGCCCATTAAAAAGCAAGGTTGGCATTCCCAGATATTGGAACCATGTGTGCAGAGGAATTTTTCTTCTGGTAAGACATTCCAAATATTGTCCCAGAGCCAAACACTTCGGTGTTAGACTAATTTAAGCAGTATGTTGGAATCAGCTCTCAGGACTTTGATCATATGGAGATCGTTTGTTACAAATTGAACTAACCCAGTCTCTATTTCTGGTGGATCAGAACTATGGATTTGTTGAATTAAATGCCTCATTTAATGCAGTTTGCACATGAAAAGAAAGCTGCACTCAAGAATCTGATAGTGAATTTTTCACCTAACCAACAGGTCTACTTTTTTATTACTTTTAAACCTAATCCATACTCAGTCCACACTGTTCTTAATAAGCCCGAGGCTGTTTGGAGTGAAGGTTTAAATCAGTTTGTATGTTATGGGGGGGAAAGCATCACTGAATTATCAAACCGTGTAATAAGGAACACATTTGAATCCAATTCTAGAAATAATTTTATGAAGAAAAATAAATTAGTCCTCAGTTGTTATTTGCCATCCAAATAGCTCAGTGCTCTTTCATGACAGCAGTGGACAGAAAGCTGAAAAATGATTTTGCAGACATACGATTTTCTCCCTGCTTCTCATTGCTATCCCCATTTTTGCAGCTGACCTATTGTGAGGGTTAAAAGTGCACAAAATAAAGCATTTCCACATATGGCTGCACTTTCTTTTCATTTCTTGAAGTTATAATGTCTTTAACTGTTGATAATGATATTATAAACTGTCATTTAGTGCATTTTGAGTATATTAAATACGTGAACCAAAGATGTGTGGTTCCAGCTGGACCCTGATCAGAAACACCGAGATCTGATTCACTAAAACTGCAGTTAGCAATGTGCAGAGCGTGTGAGGAGCCTTGTGAAACAAGTACCAGTTGCAATAGCAACAGGATAAAATAATTGATTAAAATAAAAGAACCTGACAGCAATTATTTCTCCAGGAGTGGGATGAAACTGGGAAATGGGTACCCGAGTGATATCTAATGGAAGAGTCATTGGCATGCTGCTACACAGTGGACTGACACAGGGCTTGAGTATATCACAACTCTCTGCCTTGGGGAACTCAGGATTTACACCGTTTTCAACACATTTTCATCTGGAGTCTCACACAAAATAAAAGCAGGAACACCAGCAATTCCCAGGGACCCTTCCTCTCGGTCCCACGGGAATCTACATAACAGAGTTGACGTAGAAGGAAATGGGAACACCGTTTTCTGCCCAGAAGGGGCAAAATTAATCTCTCCAACCTCACAGCTTTGAAAGGACCCTATAACCAAGTTGAAAACCTCTGATATTTGGATATAACTTTTAAAGATATCTCACTATTTTACTGGTTTAGCAGAGAGATAACATGCCAGGGTATAAGTAGCCTCAGCCCCCTGGTGCTGTTACAGGCACATCTGGCCACTGCAGTTGGAAAAGAAATGAACCAGAAACCCATAAAGGTGAACTCACTCTCCAGACATGGGCCCTGAGCGAGAACTGTCAAGACCTTTATTGAGTCTTAGAAGACAGGAACAGAAAATAGTGACATGGAAATAACATGGCAATACCCTAAGCCTGACCAAGGCAAGCTCAATCCCCAGTTTATGTTGATCATGGTGTTCCCATGGCATTATGCACCAAGGAAACCATCCTGAGCCTCCCCTGTCCTTACCCAGGCCACGGGGGGATGATGGTGAGCTTGGCACAACCAGTACAGAATACAAGTCAGGAGAGGGAGGCAAAAAGGGTGTTGTGTGCTCTAAATCCCATCCTGGGACAGGGAGAGTGGGAAGGATCTCCCATGGATTGTTTGTTCCAGCTCCCATTGCATGCACAGAGCAGAGTTCATCCTTCATAAAGAAAAGGGAAACTGTTCCTTTAGGGGAAAAAAAACCCCAACAAAACAACACAAAACAACAGTTATCTAGCAGATACTGATTTATACACACGCACACACACTTATATATATATTTTATTGGCAAATAAAGAAAGATCAGATCTTTAATGAAATCAGGATGGGTTTGGGAGGTGAACTTGAGCTGAACTCCCCAGATTTTCATGGAACTTCAATTAAAAGGGTTTCAGAGGAGTTGCTGAAAGCCAAGCACTTGCCATTGAAAGCTTAATTTAAAACAAGAAGCATTTTTACACCACATTTCTCAGTGAAATTCTATCCCTGATCCTCATTATACACTTTTTTCTCAGACAATATATATATTTCTTTTTCAGATAAACCATGTGACAATATATATAAATTTTATCCGCAAGTGTTATGACCAGTGCACACATAGTGGCTACAGTGACAAAAGAAACCATCATTAGTGTGCAGAAAATTACTCTACCCTCTCCACTCTGAAACTAGTGCTGAAATTTCAGTCAGAATTTGTTGTACAACATATAAGGATTTAGATATCTGATAAATGCTAAGGACTAGCAAAAAAATGTGGTTTGGGGGAAAGGAGAGAAATCTAACTTCAGAAAACTAAACAGAAGAAAATAATTAAAAATAAAGATGGTGGTTTAATTTCTGCTTACCAGCCTATTCTTCTTCAATCCCAGGAATACAAGGTTAATACAGAACCTCACTTTAGGGCCCTTTTGAATACCAGTGAAATAACGTTACTCAGTCTTTGAGCTTTGCCTTCAAAACATATCCCTTGCTTGAACAGATGCACTACAATTCAATCTGAATGTCAGCTTCTGGGTGTGGAAAGAGGGCACTAACTCTGTTTGAAGAGTGACCAAAATGGACACAGATCCTGGAGTTTCAATGGTTTGAAAGCATTAAGGGAAATGATCTTGTTTTGACCAGGTACCAGGAAATAAGTTACTCTGAAAACCATTTAAATAAATAATATTTTACTGTGTAATGAAACATGATGAAATAGAAATTATTGTGAAACTGTTTTAAGTAATGATGGAGGGAGGTGTGCCTAAAATAACAAAATCCAGCACTGTGTCAGGGACACAGTTACCAAGACAAACTTTATGTGCTGTGAGGTGGAACCTCTCCCTCTGCCCAAGCTATCTGCACTGAAATTGAATAATAACAGATCTGCAAACCATAGCTGAGCCCTTGGAGCTGACATGTAAGACTAAGCACCGTAGTTTCATGGTCTCACATGCAAATGGCAATAATAAATAGACTGAAAGGCCTTGTTCCAATTAAAACATTAATTTCATGTACTTCTTCTAGTTTTCATTTTCCTATGATTGTTTCTTTTGTCCTCACTGTAGACCAAATGCTTCTAACTCACTTAAGAAAAGGCAAAACCAGATTGTCCTCAAAAGCTCTCCAGTCTCCTTCCCTTCCTGGCAAATTTGTGAGGAGGTTCAAGAGGAGTTCTTTCTTCTTTCACCCTTTTGAGAGATCAGTTGTGCCCTAATGCCTCTGCCCTCATTGCATTCAACAACTGTGAGGACTACACTCCAAAATTTTATTTTTATTATCTGGGAGATGAACTGGGAGTTCAGATTCCCAAACAGGGATGCTAGGAAAATTAGAGTGCTGGATTGTCTCTTATGGGGCTGAAATGTGGTCCTAAAATTGTGCTAATACTCAGAATATTCAATTTTGTTATTGTTCACCCCTCGGGAGAGCCTCCCCATTTATTCCACAGAGGTGGATCCTGCCCTGGTTAAACTTCACAGTGTGAGAGCATCGGGCAGCAGCCAGCTTTTTGCAGGTCAGTATTGTGTGACTTGGCTGGTGATCACTGCAAACCTCCTACCAGAGCCTAGGACTGCAGGGCTTCCTGTTCATGCTCAGAGCCATCTGAGCATGGCCAGATATCCAGGAGGACAGGGCTCTGGAGAGAGGCGTGGCTGCAGCTTTGCTGGGTTCACCAAAGCTCTCAGTTTCTGCTGGCTGGGTGTGTTCAATGAAGCAGGAGTCAGGTATTGGGGCACGGACAGGCAGCATCTCCTCCCACGCACAGACTGTCCAACAACACCTGCAGAGTGGTGGTACACAAACCCAGCAGATGCTGATTTATACACACTGCCCTAGGTTGCAATATAAGATATATTCTATTGCCATCTCCACAAGCTGTTAAAACAGGTGGGGCACTGTTCGTTATCTCCTGTCATGACTCACCCCGGGTGCTATCTCTGTTAATGCGCCGTCAAGACCTCACTGCATGACTCATGGAATTACCTCATCCCATTGTAAGATGCTCCGCCCAGGGGGGAGGAGCCAAGCATTCCCAACTGAATATAATCTGGGCCTTGGAACTGCACAGTTCAGCCCTGCCTACTGGATTCCCAGAGGACAAGAGCTACCACTGGACCTTCAGGTGGAGACCAGACTTTTCTACAGGATCACCACTTCAACAGAACCATTTTACTTGGACTGCTACCACCACCCTGACTAACAGGGTGTCAGGTTGTATCCAACTTTGTCAGTGTTTTTCCTTGTACTATTTCATTTATTTAATTTTTTTGTATTGAATTATGATTCTGACTTGCAATCTCCCACTGGTTTGTTTTCAAACTAGTATACACACACAGAAGTATATAAATAATATTATATTGTATGTTACTATGCATTATATATTGTATTCTTGCATATTTTATAATATTTCAAATCAAGGTGTTTCAGATTGATACCAGAGGCCCACCACTGTTAATGACACGCCACTGAACCATGTACTAGAACAAGCTTTTCATACAGAAATGGATAACCTGGTATTAGCTAGAGGAAAGGACTTGTGAGGTGGTACCTCATCCTCAGCTTGCTGCACAGACCAGAGCTAACACCAGCTAAACCAGGCTGCTCCCAAGATGCCCAGGATTTCACAGATAGTGACAACCTTCCAATTGATGTTTTCAGCCTGGTACAATGCAGCAAAGGGAAAATCAGAGCTGTTTTTTCTCTCTGCTCATACCTTCCATTCGTATAGTTTCTTATTTTACAAAGAGACTGATGCTATTTAAAATGCCAGATCCATTAAATCTTTTGTTTTCTCTAAATAAGAAGAAAATGGTTTCTCGCAATTTTATGGGAAGCCATCAGTCTTTCCCAAAGTGACTTACTGTATGGAAGAAAATAAACATTGCTGTGTATGCAAAGCAGAGCAGAAAGGCTGCAGTCATGGGCAAAGCACTGCTTTCTTCAGCAGTAGCAACATATTAAAGACAAATGTAGTCCACTGAAAGTGACATAAATAAGTGGATTTCCCATCTGAAACATTGTTTTTAGCAAGAGAAGCTTTTAATCCCCTTAAGTTCATTTCTAATCTGTCTTGGAAGTGCTTGTCTAAAGAATATTACATTGATATAAAGGATTTAATTTATTAAAACTAAACAGCAGCCAGCACACTATTAAAGAATATCTTGTACGCAGTACTCTCCCAAATGAATAAAGCTGCTACAGGTAGAAAAAAAAACCCTGCACAAACACATGGCACAGCATTCATTAAAAATTCACACATTATGTTCCTGCACTCTCCTGCTCGCTGTGCTTTTCCCAATAAAGCAAACACTTTAGAATTCATAATACCTCTTTATCCCATGTGCACAAATGACCTCCTCTCCTTTATGCACCTAGCAAATGAACAAGTACAAAAGGGAATAGAGTAAGCAGAAAACTAAACATGCCCTCTCCTACCCAAGAGCATAAAGAGAGGGCAAGCAGAGGTTCTCTGAAGGGTTTAGAGCAGCCTTGACCAAGATGCCAGTACTCCCATCAGTTTTGGCCAGTGCAAGCTACGTAGACAGCATCAATTATACAGTTTGTCAATCAATTAATTTTAAGAGCTCTTTCTTAGAGTAGCAACTGAAGGAAACAAAAGCTGCCTTCAAAATATATTTAAATCACTTGTTAACCACAGATTTGGCAGACTGCTTAATAATCAGCAAGAAGCCAACTACCAAATGATAAAATGGACTTTTTTCTCTTCCTTAGGGTATGGAAATATCTCTGTTTCTAGCAGCCCATCTTGAGACACCATGAGACATCTCCCTGGTTTCTCCATGAGTGCTTTTAGTATGTAAGGTGGCGTCCAAACACAATAGTGTCAAGCAAGGCCCTAGAGATCTTTTAATCCTACACACTAATCATGGAAAAACTTGCAGAAATTTTCTGAAAATTAGTAACCAGCTGTCTTCAGGGAAGATTCAGTCCACAAGGAACAACCTTCACCTTCAAAAATGTAGTTACGTATGGGGCCTCTTTCCTGAAGTTTGCAGTTCAATATAGTACAGATCTCCGGGCTTTTTTTCTGTCTTGACAAAAGAGACATTATTTATTGGGAAAATTCTGCTCTGCTATGGCACAGCATGTGTGTTGTGACTCATCTTACATTACACCCATTGATTCCTTCTGAAGTCGCAACGGAAGCTCACTGTTACAAGTGAGATCAGTATTTGGTCACACATTGTTATCACTCTGGATCTTAGATGACATTGCACACGACATAGTTTCCATTCATTTCAATTATGGCCAGCAGCCATACTGCCTTCATTTCAAGCCCACATAGCTTAAGTCAAATGGGGTCAGGATTGGTCAATGCTGGAAGGTCTCCAAAGACAACTATGAGGCAGGCAGAGGTATTATTCAGGGATTAAGATTTAAACCTGCAGAGAAACATGTTCCTGAGAAGTCAGTGTCTTAGTAGATGCTTTTTGGGAGGCAGTCTTTGGTTGGTGCTGATGCTGACTAAACACACCCCTCGCCAGGCAGGGAGAGCAAAAAAAGAGTCAGCAAGCCATGCTGGCTTTTGTCCTACTACACGATACCAAAGTGAAGTGATTCTCATTCTATTACCTACACACAGCCATGGCAATTCTAGCAGCACGGACACAGCGTGCTGTGAGTAGAAGGAGGACAGATTTTCCTGAGCTCTTGCAAAATAAAGAACTGGAGGGTTATCATAGCAAAGCATTTTTCACTGGGTGTTATATACGTGTAAATTCTAACGCAATAGCAAGGGCAATGACAAAAACACTTATCTTTAAGGAAAAAACTAATTAGCACTGAAAGTAAAGTCTTCTGCTTAAAAGGAAATCCCTTTTATTCCCTGCGTTCTTCCCACCATTTTAGATGGTGCTGTAGCACAGTCAAGTGGTACTTACTGACAATTCTATCTTGAGTAAAAGTCCATGAAAACATTAAAGCATGAACAAGTCATCAAGTCAGTTTATGAATCAATATACAGATTTCCTCCATGCCCATAGCTGATTTCCATAACCATGAGCGTGCTGAAATCCTGTCTAGATGCCAAATCAATTTTTCTTATATATGAACATCACAGCTACTTGAGAAAGGGAATCTGTGCCAAAAACCTCACGCTCTTAACTAATTATTTCTGTGACTCCCTCCTTGCAAAGCACAATGACTGCCACATAAATACACACAACATTTATTAGGAACAGGCACACTTCCCACAGGTTCAGCCTGAGTGCAGCAACATCCCTGACAAGCTCATCTTCCCGAAATGTGCAGCCAGCCTTTATCACAAGAAATAGTTCTGCTTTTCCCAGGACTTGTTTGCTGTGAAATACTCAAGCACTTATCGTCTCAGGCAGGGCAGCCAGGAGGGTATGAAAAATCCCAGCTCTCCATGGATGCATCCTGCAGAGACAACTGTTGTCTGGCATTTGCTTTCACTGGTCACTGCTCCTGGTCTTGCTCAGTATCATTGCAGAGCTGCTGCCTGTGAGATGAGAGCAACACTTTGTGTAAATAATGTCCAAGTAGAGGAACTAATCATTAATGCAGACTATTCTGAAAGTAAAAGCAAACAGCATTTGGCAGGGAAAACTATTAATGAGAGGGCCATCAGGGAATTCATTCTGCAAACCACATGGAGATGTGCAGGGCATTTCCTTGTGAGGCATCTCGGAGCAGATGTTGTGCAAGTACCACTGATGTGGAGCAGGAGAAAAATGGGGTTAAGGTACCAAGTCAGTGCTGATGGCCAAGTGGAGGGAAGACAAGAGGTTGTCAGGACAGCAGGGCCTGAGGAGATGTGGGCTGGTATTGACAGGCCAAAACTATGCTGATGTAATGAACTCGCATTGCACAACAGGGACAGCACTGGGGTAGGTGATGGGCGGGTCTTGGCTCCAGCCTCCAGTTGGTTTTGGGCTTTCTGGACATCAGGCACCATTATGCTTCTGTGGAGGTGTAATGAATGTATGAATGTGTAAGCATGAGGAGCTAACCTAAGCTAACCCTTGTCTTTCATAGGTGGCTTCTGTTGTTGAAAAATAAAGTGGATACAGAAGAGGAAAAAGATTCCTCCCTTGTGTTCCACATTAATATAGTTTTTGTTGAATTTAATGCTGGTCCCTGCCATCCCACCACCCACAGTCTGAGCTCTTGGCTACCTTTGCCCATGTACTTCCCTTGAGAAAGAATGAGTTTTCATCATTTCAAGCACTAGCAGTAACAAGAAAAGGAAATGTCCTACTCAAACATCTCCCAAATTGCTACATACATAAGTTACAAATTAAATATATTATGCAAAAATCTGAATCACTCATATAAAGCAAAAAGACAGAGTGCATTCCAGGCTGCCTGGTGATGTGATGGGTGTCTGAGGAAGGTCTGAAGGAAAACTGCTTAATAAGATCTGGAGCATTTGTGCCGTGTCCTTCAACAACACATTTCCAGGAGAGAATACCAGCCAAAGGAAGGTTGATACCAGGTGGTTTATTCACTGCCTGAGTCAGGACTGGAGTCCAAGTCCCTCAAATATTTGCAAGCAGCTAGTCACTGTGCCGCAGCCATGAGGCAAAGCTCTGGGCATTGAAGCATTAATTCTCTGGTACATTCTGGAGCTCCATGGCCTTGGACTACCACCCAAATTGGTACCCTGAGCACTGGTTAGTTGCTGAGGATTTGTCTGAGTACATGTAACCAGCACTTTCATGCTCTCTCCTAATTTATAGCTACGTTTCACTTCACTGGTGAGAAACCTCTGTCCCCTGAGCTGATCTCCAGCGGGCGCATGATGCTGCCAGCCAAGAGCTGCACACTGGGGATTATCACTCTCCTTCCCTGCCCTGACCCAGCTGAGCCGTGGCACAGGAAATGCCACAGCCATCACACACCACAAAGCCAAGCTTCTCCAGATTCCTGTCGGGGAGCGAACAGGAAAAGTGGGTGTTGAGCTAGTGCTCTCTGCTGCAATGAGAGGGAGCCGTTCTCAGAGCTCCCATGGAAATTGTTCATGTTTCCTGGCCTGTAACACTCAAAGACAGCAGTGCTGCAGGCAGGCTGCATCTTACCAGCAGACACCTTTTTACACCCTTTGTTTCAGATCAAGCACACATGGTCCCAAGCCCTGCACATAGACCCATGGCACCTCTGAGAAGGAAATAATCCAGTAATTGCTTCCAACACACGGGCTGTGCCACTTTGTTACATCATCTTGCCATTAGCAAATATAAGCTAAATACCTAAGTAGAAGTAAAAGCTACAGACAGGACAAAGCTTGTCTATATAACAGATCCATAGGTTTTCTGGGTACTTTGGTGCATCAGTATCCTAACCAGTATCCTCGTAATTCTGTTATAATCTAACGGCCAATTCTCAATGTAATGGCATTAGAGCTGCAGAAGTAAAACACTTACTATGACTCAGAACTGACTATATTCCACCTCTGTCCTGTAGTTTATATAAGGAAATCATAACCTCCTCTGGCACCATAAATAACCATGCCTCTGCAGCAGCAGAGCCAGGCACAACGGACAAAATCATCAAAATTGCTAACCAAACAAGCAGAAGGAGTTATTAAAGAGCGCTTAGGCTTCCACATGTTTATTTTCAATGATTTCCACTGCAAGCACTGCATTAGCTCTCCCAAAGAGCCAGGACACTGATTGTGCTCTCATTAAACAATGCCCTGTCATCAAGCCGAGACGCTGGATAAAATGCATGATTATTAATCCCTTCAACATAATTATAGATGACAAGAAAGAAAGAGGGGAGACCGCACCAGTGGAACAACTTTGCTCACAAGAGGAGAGAACAAACAAGTATGACTGCAGATGTTATAAATGTTTCTAATTCAACTAAGCAGTAATTTTTTGTTTTTCCAAGTAGCATCCATTGGGTTTTGCCAACGGCTATGAACATACACTATGTGGTTAGTAAGGTTGGAATTCTAGTAAATATAGAAAGTGTTTTTATTAAAAATAAAATTAATGAGCCTTTACTTCATGGACAAAATCGGTTTTTGCTTTAACAAAATGACAAACCTGCAGACAGAGCCTGCATGATAAACCGGTGACCCAGGTCCAGTGTACCGTTTCCATGCACATTTTGTGAAGCCATGGGTATGCCTTTGGCTGTCGTTCATTCCTCTGAGTGGAGGAGCCAGGAGAAGCCATGTAGGGTGGTGTGTTGATGACCAGGACAACAGTTTTCAGCTGAAATGAGAAGGATGTTGCTTGATAAGAAACTATGTTTTCTGTTCTCTTTCCAAGAAGCTGTGGAGACACCACGTGTAAAGGGAAGTTAAGCTATGGACTTCCTGAAGGAGAAGGAGGGATGCAGTGACAACAGCAAAGAGTCAGAGGTTCAGAGATCAAGTACAAAGCTTGTGTGAACTTCCCGGACTGCTGAGTCCAGGACAAGGTGGCACGTGTGTCTGGGAAAAATACTCCCGAGCTCCAGAAGGGGTGTCGGGTGAGCTGGGAAATGGGCAGAGGAGCAGGGCTACAGCAGATCTGTGATAAATGAGCTACAAGACAGGAGCGGGAGCCGCGGGAACACGTGAGGGTTTGCAGCTATGGAGCCTTCGCTCCACAAGAATTGATACCAGATGACTCAGCCGTACAAATCTGATACAGATCACACTGTGGGCATGTGACTGCTTCTACCAAATTAGATACAGCACATGATGTGAGCCTGTGCCAGCTTCACTCAGGCTGTTGAAAGACAGACAATAAGGATGAAGAGCCTTAAAGACAGCGTGGAGCAATCAACCACCACCTATTCAAACAGAGGTCTTCTCCCCAGATTCTTTCCTCCAAAATGATGAACAAGCTTAAACCTGTGGTGGTGGGATATACTGGGACAGTGCTTTGCATCACAGGGCAGTGAGGTTTTCCCCTCAATAGCTGGAAAAACAAAGCCAGATGAGCTGTGTCACTGACAGCAGCCAGTGTCGCACCATGCGCAGGCGGAGGGGTGTGTGACACTCCCACAGCACAGGGGCTCTGCTTGAGCAGCTGGGAGCAGAAGGAAAGCGGGGGAATTTCTACCTGAGACCCAAGGCAACAGATGGTGTTTAAAAGTTTGACTTTCTCACAGCCCTGCTGAAGACCACAGGTGTGAAACTCAGACTATACTGCTTGCAGCATCCCAGGAAGTCAGATTAGCAAAACTCTGAAGAAACCCAAAACAACACACACTCAAAAAAACCCCCAAATCAGCAACCCAGATGCCAAGCCCAAACCTTCTAGTCGGTTCATTCAAGGCTATTTTTCATTTTACTTATCACTGCCACCAACATTTTGCTTAGTCTTGAAGAAAATGTTGTCATTCCACAGTCAGATGTTTTTACATGTACATCCATCATGGCCTGAGATATCCTGACCTTAGTTAAAACTTATGTTTTCTAAATTGTACTTTTATGTTGAGCAAGCCCTTAGGCTACACTGTTAAAAGTTTACATTGAAAAATCATTTATAATTGGTTTGTTTGAGTTTGCCTGCTTTGCCTGCTGCAAAGTCACCAGAAAGGGCAGTATTAATTAGCAATGGCTTACATAGAGTCTAGACAATAAAAAGTAAATGATTTTACCTTTTCTAAAAGCTTTAAACATCTTACCAGTTCTAACAAATGAATCTTGTATAAATTACATTTAAGGAAAAAAATTGCAGCGTAATTTACAATAAAGCTGTTTCATTTGAATAATTTATTTTTTCTTGAAATATTTTCAGGATATACACACATTGCTCAAATAAAAATATGATTATTGTGAAATTGAGACAGCCAACAAAAATTTTAATTTATTCCATTTGTTATGCAAAAGCTTGGTTGGAGAATTAAACAATAAATTTTAGTTTATTGCATAATGTCCTAAGTTTCACTACAAAAGACTTGTTTTCATTTCGGGTACATAATGATGACAATTGCACAGAATTTCTAAATAGTGCACACAAGAGAAAACTTTCCAGAGCTCCAACAAACCCTTCGCTGCACATATTGTTTCAGCAAAATTAAGGAGGCAGTTCGTCTGGGTTAGACACTGAGGGATTGAGCTTTTAGTTCCAAACATCCTTTCCAAGTGTCTGACATAACTTTGCAAAGCCTTATTAAACATGAATTAATGAATCATTGGAGCTGATTTTATTTATTCACAATGTCACACTGCAAAGAGACAGAGGAGTTTTGGATCATGGCACTCTGCAGCACTTGATGTTATTTTAGTTCATAATTGGTGGTGTCAAAGCCACAAAACACTTAGAGCATTTGGCTCATGCCAAGAAACTATAATAGCAGGCACAGAATTTATCTTACATCTACCTTCATTTGGAAGCAGATTGTTTTGTCATCCTTGAGGAGATCGACAACAGATCCCAGTTTTTGCATTGGTTCGGATCATAACTTGCTGCCTGCCCGGCCCACATGTGTTGCAGTTTATCCTGCTGTCACCTGATACCCCGGAGGTCAGCGTGGCGGGAGGCACCGAGGAAGGACTGACAATACAGAAATGACTGCGAGCAAAAGGCATTCTTCAGGGCTGATTCTGATCTCAGAGCAACCAAAGATCAGCATGTATTTAAACAGATAGGGTTACTTTAAATAAATGTACAGTAGCAAAAATTCCAGGAAACCCTAAGGGAAACTGGAAAAAAATAATCTGTTCTGTTTCCTTGTAGTCCTTTCCTCTTTTGTATTGGAAAAAACCAACGTGGGGTTTTTTTCTCAACACACTGAACAGCTGAAATAAGGAAAGGAGGGAGGACTAACATGCTTCTATCACAGGGCTTTGCTCACCCTGAAGACAACCTCTAACTCGAGAAACATTTCCTTCTTTCATCTCTCCCATTTTTCACTAACAAAGGCAACAAACTCTAGGCAAAGTCAAGAAAAGTAAAGCTCCATCATTGAGCTTTTTCTTGATCACTTTCCTATTTTTACTTCCCATCTTTTGTTCTCTCACAGACCCATCCTTTCCCAACAGCTCTAGGCACATATTTTTTGAAGTAAATGAAGCTGATTGAGATCTTGCTGACCCAGGTTAAACACAGATTCATGTCATGAAAGCCAGAGGAGCTGTATCCATATCAAACCGGTGTGAACAAAAGTAGAATCAGACCCAATGGTATAAAGGTATGGAAACATATATGCCTCAGTTGCCTTTTATTCACATCAGTTTAATGTTAATGAGGTGCCATTGGCTTCAGAGGAATGGTTCCTGACTTACAGAAGTAGAAGTAATTGGAGATGCCAACAGCACATGTGTTGTTTGGCACTGCTCTCCCTGTGCAGTGCAGGAGCAGAAGTGCCAGGAATACCTTTCCTGCCTGACCCTGCCTGAGCCCTCTCCCCTGCTCCCAGCTGAGGTGATTCTTGCCCACCTGCTCTGGCAAGAAGCTTCCACACATGTGCTTGGTGTCAAGCACAGCCATAGGGCTCTCCCATCCTCTGGCACCACGTTCCGGTACGTGCCTGAGGAACAGCGACTGGATCCGTGCACAGCCCCTGCTTCCACGCACAGCATATTTGCCCATGAGTCAGCCTCAAGGGCTTATTTGTACCTAGTCCTGCTGCCAGGTTAAAGAGCAGTTACCACTGACAGAGGGGAAGAAATATTTTCCAGGTTTGTAATTCATTAAAGCACTGGACCGGTTCCAATATGAGTCTACTGTTGGGTAGCAGAGAAGACATGTTCAGACTATGGTCTACAATGACACACTTGTAGTATTTGTGCACATTTCTAGTGACTGAAACTATTTTCTGTGTGTTCTGCCCATGCCAAGGGACTCAAGCACACAAATTCAAGGTAATGCCCTTTTGCTTGCATGATTCAGGTTTGTGTCATTTCAGGTTTTAATGGTAGATTTAAGAGGGTCACTTCAACTGTGAGCTATAATACAAACACTCCTGAAACAAAAAAATTCCAGTATAGCACAAACACAAAAATCACCCTAAATCTCTCAGGTGTGGTTCTTTGGTGCTTTATACTCAAGTGATTTCTGTGCATGTGAAGGAAAACACTTCAAGGATCCTTTTACTGGTATTATAGTCACACGTTTACCTGGTTGGAGAAAAGAGTTCTTGTCTCTTCTCATTTAGAAAACTTGTAAAATAGAATTTACAAGACTTCAGAGTCTTTGGCCATGATCCAGAAATCAGTACATATCTTCCTATTAAACAGAAATGAAAAGTTTAAGTGGAAGTCAGTAAAATTGTGTCCTCTGACAAAACTGATGAACATCTTGTTGTTTTTGACACCATTGACTTTGGATGTCAACCTCAGTCACCTTATACTTTCCATAACAGCTCTAACTAAGATCTCTCACAATATAAGTAAAAACTTCTTTGTTTTTAAAATTCACAGAAAGCTTTAAATTCCTCGTCTACTTTCAATAGGAGGCAACATATATATGACACCAGAAGGAAAATTAGAAAAGAAGAAATGTGTGTGCAAAGACTCACAAAATGCATGCAGATCCGAAAATATTACATGTTCTAATTTTCGTTCCAATTCTTTACATGCTACTGTCATAATATCCCTCCTGTTCATCCAGTGTCAATTTGTACACACTTATTCAGTGATTTATACAACTTAAGACCAATAATTTTACCCAGCAGTAAACATATGTTTTAGAACAATAGCCAAATTATTATCCTAAAAGGTAGAAAGGTTGAAGCTAAAGTAAGGAGAAAGAAGAACCATAAAACAAAAAATAGATTCTCTTTCTTTGCTCAGGCTGTAGCTAAATACAAAGAGAATTGAAATAAGTCTCCCAGGAATGTATCAAACCAAGCAACATAAATGCAGCCCCAATGAGCAGAGTCTGCAGCAGTGCTACCAACCTCCAATAGTTACAAGTCAGAAATGATGCCCTAGAAAACCAGGAGATGTTAAAGCTCAATGAATATAAAGGTTCATTGTATTTGTTTGTTACCTTTGCATTTGAACACACAGAAGCTTTTTTCTACCTCTCCGAAGCCTGAAAACCTTTATTAATATCTAAGCTCCTCATAAAAGCTCCTCTCGGAGCTCAGGAGTTTATAGAAAACATTAAATATAGAAAGCTTGAATGGGCAAACTCAACAATTCTGAGAGACAAAAAGTAAATAGGACACAAAAGTCATGCCACCATGGCTGGAAAGACCCTGTGGACCTGGCAAGAAATGATCCAATGTGATCAAGTGCCAGTGTGGGGCCAGCCGTGTCAAATCACACAGTCACAGGATGGTTGGTGCTCTTTGGTCCTGGCCTTGGGGTGACACATCTGCTTCTGGTTCAGAAAATTTGGGCAAGTCTCTTCTGGGTAAATAGAAAAGAAAAGAAACTCAAAAGTCATACACTCTTTCTGAGGATCATGGTCATAAAGTCAGTACTTGTCTTTAGTGAGAGTAACTGAACAGAGATCACTCTCAGATGGGAACAGGCAAAGGGACCTGAGAACATTAGCACTGGCTGAGACCAGCGCAGCCACAGCAGGCCTAGTCAGGACATCCTTCTTATTCTGAGGGGCCATCCAGGCAGGGCACAGGGTCCCTCAGGAGGCTATGAAGTCCCCACCTCTGGAGGTTTGCATGGCCCTACTGGATCAAGCTCTGAGCAGCTTGGTCTGACATCCCTTTCTGTTCCAAAAGGAGCAGTTCTGCCAAGGTCACTTCCATTGTGAATTACACTCAAATTCTGTATTGTAAAAGTAATTGCCCTGACTGAGAACAAACCATCATCCTCTACTATGTTTCACATGACAAAGTATAAATAAACAGGCCCAAACACAAGCAGATATAGACAGAAAATTGGAGCTTACATATTAAAACCCTTTTGCCACTCAAGGGACCCCTTTTTAGGCAGTATTTAAATGAAGAAATGATTGTCCCAGTCTCCACTCCCACCCAGGTGCCTCTCTCACTCTACACCACCTGACAGCCTCCAGGTTGCTGCCCTGCTCAGGGTTTCCGTGCTCCAGCTCAGCTCACACTCTCTCACGCCCATGTCAGGATACACCATCCAGTGATGAAATCTACCATCACCCAACGCCATGGCAAAAGCCCAAGTCGGAGCAAGGCAGGATTTCACTCCCATTATGGACAGGAAGCTCTTCATGCTCCCCCTTAGAATGAGTTAGGAAGGACCTGCAGTCTCAAGTGAAGCCTATATCAGTGACGCTTTGGGGAGATAAATTTGGAGCCCTAAATTTCCAGCCTCCACCACGGGCAATGCACATAATATTGGAGTTTCTCACGTTATGGTCAGATGGAAGCTCCTGACGGCCTCCTGTGGCAGTGCCCTGGGATGCAAGAGCTGAGAGTGTTTAACAGCAGTCAGTCTTTCCCATATCCAGATCCATAGGGTACTCCAGCAGGTCACTCAGCAGCTCCCAGTAGCAGATAGACAATAAATAAACATATATATAACTGTTAAGAATAAAGCAAATTTTAATTTCTACTTTAGGAGCCAGGGGAAATGGCTTACTGGCCAGTAGAGTTACGCAACAATTGACTTCCTTTCAAGTTGCAAGTTACAAGATGGCACAACTGCAACTCTAAATATGTTCATATCATACTGAAAATAAGCTTTGCTTTCAATTAAGCAGTGGTTAAAAGTACGTCTCTTTTTAAAGAACTGGCTTATGGTATGGGATATTTCTTCCTTGGCATTTTTAGTACATAAGAGCTTAAATTTAGATTACAAAACAACCAGCCTGACCTTTTCCCAGAGCTTTAAATCCTGGACAATTTCCATGGCACTCGGAGGTTGCTCAGTGCTTTCGAAAACTGGATAATTTCTTTCAATTTTAGGGATGTAACTTCCAGGTACCAGTCCAGACAATCCTGAACTAATGTGTTTCAGAAAAATAGTAGTTTTCCTTGAATATAGACAATTACAGACAAACCTTTGTGGAGTCAGATATATAGCCAAAAGTTTGAAGTGCTGTGTGTCAGTAGTACTTCAACAAACTGTATAGGCAAGAAGCACCAGCTATCAGAAAGAGTTTTAAAAAACACAGGTCATCTGCTTTCCCATCTCTCCAAATGGAATTCTGAAATGTCATCAGTTTAAGGTTTCAGATGAGAAGATATTTTTATCCATTTAAGAAAAAAAATCCATTTCTCATGCATTAGATTCATGCGAAACTCTAATGTTAGAGGCTATGTCCATCCTGCTCACTGATATAAATTGCACCCTGACAATCCCAGTGATGGGATTGGAAGTGGGTTGAGCACCACAGCATCTCATAAGACGGCTCCTCAGTGCTATTCCTGCAGATAAGATATAATTTGTGCTCCCCTCAGGCACCAAAGGCAATGTACCAGTGCAATAATCTTCTGAGTATCCCAACATTTACAAATAATTGTAAAGACCTGCTAATATGTTTTAGTTCAGCAACTCTTCACAGGGCTGAGTGCTGACAGAAATGACAACTAAGAGAGTATTAAACAGCCTTTAGGATGTCTTGAAGGAGAAGGTTTGTGAAGCAGTTACTCCAAGGAACAAGAAGTGAGAAGCATGCTGAACATTTCATAACTGTGGCCTCTCCAGCCCCAGGTTTTGTTCATAGACCAAACAAAAGCCAGTGTTTTGGGTTTTGTAAAACTCCCTAACAAATGGGGAAAGGAATACAATGGTGGGGCTACAGCATAGTCATAAATGTGTTGCTTCTTTACTCATGTTCAAATTTCGTTACGAAACTGGTATGGAGGTTGGATAAAGGAAAATTCAGTGAAATTGTGAATGTATCTGAACAAAGTGACTTTTCATATTTTCTCACCCACTCATTCATGCCTTCTGAACTCTTCTACAACCCTGACTAAACAGTTTGTCTAAAACAAGGTACTAATAACAAAGAAATATGTTACACTTCTGCAGTATTTACCCTTGTTCTCCCCATTCTCCATAACAGATATTTTTCCTTGTAGCCCCAAATTTAGTTGAATAAACATCCATGAGATGAAACAAGTCAAGGCACAGGTATATTTCAAATGTACTTAATCGCAGGGATAGAGGAGAAAACAAGGCAAAATTTCATCAGCGTTAATAAAAACAGACTTCTTGGCAGACTCGGTGAGCAGTGGTTCCTGAGCCCCAAGCTCCAAGGTCTCGTCAGTGTCTGGTGCTATCTGCTGGCTCTCAGCAGTCCCATGCAGAACAGGTGCCAGAGTGGCAGAGACCTTCTTCAACAGGTATTTTTTTAAAGTTTCAAGGAGTTGGAGAACCCTATTAAGGGCTCTTAATTAAGACAAATTAAGGAGTTTGATAGAAGTATTAGAATAACAGTTGATAGAAGTACTTAGAATAGCAGCTAGTACAGGGGAAGACTGTTTATACACCAGTGGAACAAGTGACACTGTAGCCTGAACAGTTAAACGTCTGACAGAAAACCAGTAGAAAAAATATCCAGATAAATTGACTCAGATGCCCCCTGTGTTAACCACACTGAAATTAATAATGCAAAGTGATCAAGGGAAAAAAATTTTGGTGTCAGTTGAGACGATCTTTTGCCCCATCTCCCTCGTGTCAGAGGCAGGGTGTGCAGTGTTCCCTGATTCCTCCAGCAGAGCCCTGGATCCCCACTTCCCTTGCCATGTCAAGATGTGCAGTGGGAAGTTACTTGGCACCAGTTTCTCCAGTGAAATGCACAGGAAGGCATTCCAGCACTGGTGCCCAGGGCCATCATGAAGGCCTGGAAGTTCCCACCAAACTTCAAGAGCTATTGAAGGTCAAATTCTCTGTGGAGTGGTTGCCATCTGTGGCAACACTTCCAGGACATCTCAGCAGGGAAGCAGTTGCCATCTTTGTACTAAGAAAGCACATTTAAAGCTTCCATTCATTTTACTTTTGAAGCTGGATAGGAGTTAGGGAGGTAAGTAACTATTAACTTTCTGGTTTGCTACACTTTTCTTTTAGCTGATTGTGCCTCTGTCTCAGCTATCCCATCCATTAAATGATGTTAGCATCAATTTCATCCTTCACATGAGCATCTTAAAAGTAAATCTACAAAACCTGTTAAACACTTAAACCACAATGTTTAAATATCAGAGAGAGGTGGGAAGCTTGTATGTTACTTAAAAGAAACAAGAAAGAAAAGAAATCAAAAGCTATGTTTTAAGGTTTGGGGTTTTTTTCTAATTATTGATATGAATACATTCATCTTTCATAAAAATATCACTTTACATACTTATATTAAATTTATTAGACTTTTTCATATAATGCATATTTCTGAAAAAAAACACATGTTGCCAACAAAAAATGAGTATTAACTAAGAGACAGTTACCCATATTTTATTCTTCTGGAAGTGGAAAATCCAAGCACATAAATCAAAATGACCCTAAAGCAGTGACCAGCATGCCCTAAGCAGATCAACAGCGGTTTCATTGACCTCCAGACTCATAAGGGTCATATTTTCACACAGATGAACTGGTCTTGAACTGCTTTGCCATTGCATTGTGCACAAAGAGACCCCAGCCACAAAGTGTCTCTGCTTTCTGTTAGGGTAACCTGGATCACTTCCCAAAACAAAAAAATCAAAGACACATTCCATTTTAGAAAGTGTTTGTCTGGCCTGCCAGGATCCCTTTCTTCTAGTCTTGATTTTCATAAATACATTTGCATGAATTTACTGTTAATATTCATATTAAAAAAAAAAACCCCAAAACAACCAAAAAAAAACCAAAACCACAAACAAAAAAAACCCAAAAAACAAAAAAAAAAAAAAACCAAAAAAAACCACCACACAATAACAGTCCTTGGAATTTGTTATTACAGATTTTTCTTTGTTTCTCAAGATTTTTCCAGAGCACTTTTTCACTCTTGTGAGACTCCAACTCTTCAGTTAGTGCAAAAATTCCGGGCAGCTCGCTTGAAAACTGTAGGCTTTCCTTCTAACAGACATGTACTTAGGTGTACCTTACATCACAGTAGTATTTCACAAACGTTAATGTGAAAAACCTTGTAGTTTTCCTGCTCAGCTGGAGGGAGCACTGAGGCACAGACTACAAACAAGAGTTCAGCCCTCTGCTGAAGGACCACGAAGCTTACATGCCATTAGAGTTTTCTAAATATACTTGTATAATGTCCAACCAGTGGGTGAGCCTTGTTTGTCTCCCAGCATCAGATGGCATCCAAGGCTCTCGCTGGTTCTCGGCACAGGATGAATTTTGTCAAAAACAGAGCATGCCATGGCTGGCTATGCAGAACATCTGTGGCACAGGCGGGAGCTGAATCCAAACCAGTTAACTCCCAGTTTACTGCTTTAATCACAAACTCAGCTCTGTGCTATCCTGTAGCATCCCTCTACACACTTTTGGGAGTGCTCCCAGGGCAAGATGGAGAAACAGCGAGGGCAGGAACAGACAGAAATGGGAGGCTGCGCAGGGTAGGTCACCTCCTGTGGGTTCTCATCCTTACCCTAGGATTTTATAAAATAATTATGGAAACTTTGGGGGTGACTTCTGTGGCAGAACTGCAAAAAATCAGAGGCAAAGTTTTGCTTCTTTCAGAAGCTCACATTTTGTTTCTAATTTCAGTGCCACCATTCATATTAATGAAAAATGCACAATGTTTTTTGTTGCCTTCTTTTTTTGCAATGGAAGTGATTTCTCTCTGTCAAAATCAATCATCATATCAGTTTTAATCAGATAAAGCTTTTGGCTTCTACTATCTAAATTGCCCTTCCCACAGTGCCTAAGACAAGCATCAGTGCTCCATCACAAAATAAATGTGTTGATATTTGATAGCTCATTTGAACACGCTGGTATTTACATCTTAGTTGGTTAGATTTTCATTTAACACAAGTTATGGGTTCACATTGAAAATAAAAACAATACTTCTCTGTTCCTCTTGCCATTCATGTCTACTTTTGTTTCAGCCTAAAATAACACATTGCTGGAGGGTATTTTCTTAACACTGCCAAGCCTGAATGCAAGCCCTGTGGAAAATGTTTGTGTTGGGCTTGCCATGGTCCAGGCTAATAACAACGTGATGATGTATAGGTGAATTCCTGCTCCTCAAGTCCTCTGTGACACACGGATTAGGTCTGCCCTTATCTTCTAAGACATCTGGATGAGTGTCTGGGTTTTAATTTCACAATGAAATCACAGGGGACTAGAGTTATGTTATGTGCTTATGAACAAAGTGGAATATCCCTGGTAAGGGCAAGAGTGGATTACCTTAGATAACTCTACTTAAACCAGGGAACATTTGAGAATGTTGAAGAAAGGAAAGAGGCTCCACCAATAAAAACAAACACAGGCTTAAATTTGTGTTCTGTGTACTAAACATTTTAAAGCTCCTGGAGGTTGAAATATGACCACATGTAAATGGACTGATAAAGCTAAGGCAACTCTTGAAAGACCAGATCAGGCTTCCCAGGACAACTACCAGCACTAAATCCTAATGGCATGCATAAATCATTTGAAGACACATTTATTCAGAAGATGCCACTTTAAAGTCAAAATACTCTGCTTTAATCATCAGAAATAGTATGTGCATGCTAACATTTGCAGAAAATGCTCTAGGGCAACATGAAATTAGTATCTTAAAATTCCTAAATACATGCTTTTCCTAAGATGAAGACTTTTATCTATTTATGCCCATAAAAGTGTCAGAAAAAAAAGACCTGTGAGAGCATAAAAGGGTCAGTCCTGCTGACTACAGCCCAGCCATGGACAACATTAAAAACATCAAAGTTCATATGATGTTCATGGTCGGGCTCTGAGTGTTGCAGAGCTGAATAAAAAGCTTGCCAGACCCAAATCCTGTGATGCGGGACTATTGCAGCTTCCCGGCTTCACTGAGACTCTACTCCCTTTTTGCAGCCTTTGTAGATGTTTCCTCCACACTCTCAGTCTGTAACCCCAAGGGTCGAAGCCTACCTTGCTTACTTTTCATCATGTTAGTATCTGCTTGGGTCTGCAAAAGAGCCCAGGCTCAGCAACCTGGAGAGGGGCTCTTCCACTGCCCGTATTTAAAAACACAGGAGAAGCAGGAGGGAATCAGATTGAAAGCCTGAAGGATCCAGGCTTGTTTTCCAGTATGGCTGCAGATTATTCCCTGTCTGCTTGTGCATTCAAGTTGCAAAAGTGCTGAATACTTGCAATGTGGAAAAAAATGAAGACACAAATAAAGGCACTGAGAGGAAAACAAACAAAATTTCGTTTTGTTTAGCACATTAACAACCTGTCTTCTAATCTGTCTATTAAGTTAAAAGCAATCCAGACATATTGAAAGCTTTTAGTGAACAACAGAGATTAATATATAATTAGGAAGGCTTCTGTTAATAGAGTATTAGTTCATAAATGTGCAACCAGCTATTCCATTTTAAATAAGTAACAATATAACCTGCAAAAGCTGTTGATTTGGTTCTTTGCTCACAAATATCAATAGAAAATACATGAAGCTTTACTGAAAACCATGGAAGGACTTTTACTGATTTTAGTGGGGTCAAGAAGTCACCCAATAATTTTTGATTTTCATAACTGCAACCAAATAAAATATTTTCCTCCTGATTTAAATACTCTACTCACAGTTTCTCTGCCTAGATAGGAAAATACCTTTAAAATTGAGTGTCTCTGCTGTTCCCATACAGACAAGTTGTTCTTTTTAGGCTAATCCAGTCATGAAAAGAGCTAAATGAGGTGTCGAGTTTTCTTTTTGATCCTCAGTTTAACAAGAGTTTTAATCAGTAATAGATCTAACAGACGTGTGATGCTCTGCAAGCAATGCAAGAAAAGTGCATCATTTTTCTTTGTGAGCACTTCACCTGCTTACATTGGTTAACAAGAAATCAAAACACAGATCCTGTTGTAATTGTTCATACATTAGATACAAAAGGGGCAGTTCCATGCAGGTAAATTTTCTCTAAATGTGTGTGACTGCAGACTATAGACTGCAATATTTCAAGGGGAAAATGCTAAGTGAGACACTGGTCCTGGAAAAATGAAGGCAGTACAAAAGACATCATTATATGTCTTTCTTAAGTGCTATTCACAGCTGTTTATTAACAGAGTAAAAAGTCTAATAACCCATCAGAGAGACTCAGGCCAACCTTGTGAGCATTGATGTCCTGCTTGGCTGGAAAGCTGGTAGGGTCCTTTAGTACATGAAATTATATATCACTGATCTGTTTAAAAGACACAGAGATGGCTGAGGTTTACTGTTCTCTTCATTTTGCATGGAGAGCCCACAGGTCTGGGTAAGGCAGACAACAGCCACTGAGGGCTGTAGTCAATCTCACTGAAGCTGTTGCCACCACCAGGTGCCTGCTGCACTCTTCCAACAGCAATTCCACCTCTGTACTGTGGGTGGAAGGGAATGCTCTCAGCATCTCAACTTTACGAACAAATGTATCAGCTTAAACCACTGGCAAAATGCTGGAGTAGTCTTTCCAGTTGTGCCATAAGGGCAAGCAGCGGGGTGGCAGCTGTGTCTCCAAATCATGCATTCATCACTGGGAGCTGTTGTCAAATGGAAACTGAGTCAAAGCCCTAAAATCAGCTTCGAGGTTTTAGTGTGTGGATAGAAGCCAGGTCAAGTGGCTAAAGTGCCAGGACTTAATATCACACCTTCTAGAACACAATGGATTGGTGAGAAGGAGTTTCCTCATCTTTGACAAGTTAACAGGTATGCCTGAGGATGGAGGCAAAGCTCCAGCTTGCCAGAGCAAAGCAGGAAAGCTTCCAAGACCGAGCAGATCTATCTACCATCTCCAATGACTGCGGGTAGGCTGAGCAAATTTGCTTTCAGTGTTCAAATGAAGGCTGTGGTGCTGAGAACAGCAGCAGAACCCCACCCACCCCTCAGACGCAGTCTCACCTGTCCTGTGCGAGCGTGTGTGGGCCCACCTCAGTCACACAGCTCCTGCTGCTCTGCGGCCGCCGGCGTGCTCGGTCTTGCCAGCACAGGTACACCTGGAAGGGCCAATCTTGCAATCGTTTACTCAGACAGATGGGTTGCACATAAGTAATGAGCTGCTAGAATCCCAGCGTGTTAGACAATATGCTG
The DNA here is from genome assembly GCA_013397795.1 of Orthonyx spaldingii. Taxonomy (NCBI): domain Eukaryota; kingdom Metazoa; phylum Chordata; class Aves; order Passeriformes; family Orthonychidae; genus Orthonyx; species Orthonyx spaldingii. The sequence continues at coordinate 2,987,218 of VZTJ01005188.1, read as the reverse complement.
ACAATGTCATAACATTATTTCATCCTTCTTAAAAGATAAGACCCAGCCTGTTCTAACCTGCTGAGGTCATTATCTTGTTACCACAAGATGCCCTGTCACTAACCAGTTTAGAGTATGTAAAGCTATAATTTGCACTAAAATGAATTATGTATTGTTTACAGTTTACCATTAAATTACAAGGAACAAAAACAAGCATCTAGGATGCCTCTTTCAAAGTCTTCCAGATGAGTTTAAATGTACACAGAAACAAATGTCTTGATATAACAGCATTAGAAGGAGGCTGGAGCTTGGCTGGCTAATTTTCACACTAACTTACTTAAAAGCCAGAAAGAAAACAGTGAAGATCTTTATACGGGCCATCAAAAAGCCTGACTGCAAGTGTTTCCAATTTGCTTTAGTAATTAAATCGAAAGGAGTTTAAGGGTTTTTCACCCAGGTCATTTACTACTTTGGAATTTTACTGCTTGCTTTGCAAAGAAAACAAACTGGAATGAGTCGCTGGTGAGTATAAAGAGTGGATGAACACTGCTAAACAAACCAAACAGTGAGCTCAAGTGGATAGAGAAAACACAAGTCAGAATTCTAAATATGGATCTGAGAATAGTGTAAAAGGATTAGACGTCTTTGTCACATGAAGAGCAAACCCACATGCCAGCATGCCTTTCCAGTGCAAGCAGCCACTGATCAAAGTAACATCTACCAGTTTGTAAATATGCTAATCTTCATGTTTACACAAAAGTGTCAGCACTTGCTTTACATCACAAAGAGCCTCATACAGTTGAAGATTAATTACTTCCAACACTGAGATAGTGTGTAAATACTGGTTTCACCAGAACCCTACTTTTTGCTGTATTTGCAGAGCTCAGCAGAGGTGTATGTTGCTAAGACAGATAATTCAGGGACACTTACAAAGTGTCAAATATCTCTGGATAGATAGACAGGTATTTTGGTGATTATGTGGAGCCAGGATTAGGCAGGTTTAGGCTTCATGTTACAAGTACTGAATTGAAAAATATTTTTGCCTTTTACTATGAATTTTAGCTCTGAATAGCACTATCTGCACTAAACCTGATTTGTGCCTTCAGCTTTTACACTTATATGTGATTACAAAACATTTAAAACTAATTTTTCCGCTCACTGGCTTCATATCACTTTCCTTCCTTATAGTGGCTTAGAGCCACCTCACAGTCCACCGGGCTCTTGGCAGCATCTGTGTCTGCCCACTGAATGCTCTGCTCTAACTCTTGTTTAGAGAAGGATAAGAGCTATGATAGGGGCACACAAACACATCATTTTCTGGTAGTGAGTTTCAGAAACCTTCAGCTGTGCTATAAAACAGGGAAAATAATTACAATGCGCTCTGAGAATGAGAGATCAGTACCTATTGGTGCATTATTGCAACAGGGAATGACGACAAGGAGATGAAGCCAAGGCAAGACTGGATTCCCAAGGTTCAGGTTCTTAAGTCATGGCTTGACTTAAAGAGATATTAAAATATCTCTTTAAAAGATATTTTACATTTTCATTTCCATTACCGTGTACTCTCTACAAAAAACCTATGGTGGCAATTCTAACACAGCAGGGCCGTGAGCAATAATTAAAAAGAGGAAACACTTTCAAGTGGGAATTCTCTTCACCTCTCCCATGCTGTTAGTGCTCAGCACAATTGCCACAAGAACGTCACTACTTGCCAACAAATATTATCACATTTGTTTCTTATTCTAAACTAAGAAAAAAAAAAAAAGTGGGATGTTGGCAAATGCTAGCATTACAAGATTGCCAGAGCAAACAAGGGTGAATAGATGAGGATAATTGGGAGATTTAAAGAAAAGAGAATTCAATGCAATGTTTAGAAAGTGAGAAAGAAATGACTTCCATGTGAAACACGGAAGCAGAGTGGAAGCACTTCTATATTAAACACTCAATGAGGCATTTCACAGGAGTACTTGCTGCCCAAGTCAGCCAGTCCTGCGTTTCCCTCTTTAGTGTGCGTGCCGCAAGGTGACGATGGCACCGGGAGGTGCTCTCGAGACACAGGGGCTGACTGACGGCAGCCAAGCAAGATTGATGAGGTGACACATGGGCTGCTCTGTCCCCAATCCCTGCCCCCAGGAAGGCAGCTGGGATCCTGCAACCCCCAGCCCTAGGCAGTGCAGGGGCAGCAAGAGCTGCAGGCAGAGCTGCACCAGCTTGGGCACACGGCAGAAGCAACGAGTGCAGCAGAGACTGAGGCTGCTGTGGTTAAATCACCATGCTCCATCTCACGTTTGCATAGGGCAACACAACCATCAGATTAATTGCTAATTACAGTGGATTGCTCCTAAGTAGGTTCATAGCAATAATAGTAATAAAAAGACTAAAAGAAGCATTATTAGCATAGTTAATTATATGACCATTGGCGAGATTATTGATGGAGATACAAAATGCTGTTGAACAAGAAAGATATGTTTGACATTGCTTAAGAGAAGCTTCACTATTGCTTCATATCTTTTTGGATATTTCTAATCATCTCATCTGTGTTCCAAAAGTGCAAAAAACCAGTAATTATCTCTGTTTGATCTTTGACTAACAATTATTTATGAATCTGATGGAACAATAGTGTTTCTAAAATGTAAGTATACCCAGTAATCTTTATCAGCATAAAATCTTCAGCCACACTGGACTGGGTTATGGGAATCTGTCTTGTCATGAAAGCAGACAATAGTAATTTATTGGTTTAGTCATAATCCTTTCAGTAGTCCAGATTGCTGTTGCAAATTTGTTAAAAATCTGCTACCATTCACTGAGCAACAGTACAACACCTGAAGCAATAACATGGGTGGGGAATGTAAAGGAGCACTTGGATTCATGTGTGGCATGAGTTAGACAAGGCCACAAGAGCTGAGAAAGAACAGTGTTGCACAAACCAGAGAGAGATTCCTGTTCTCCCACAGCATATATGCAATTTAATCTCCAAATAGAGACCAATGTAACTTTACAAATGCTTCAAGAGTACAAAAAAGAATTATTCACTCAGCAGTTATTTTTTATCCTTTACAGAGTGGCCATGTGCTCCCATGAAGGACCTACTGCAATGAGGCACCACCTGCATAAAACCACACTCTCATGTGAAAAGTATTTACATTAGTACACACTATTTTCCCTTTAATTTTTCTTTATTTGGTACACTTGGCAATACATAGCTCGCAGCTCAGTCAGCCAGTTGCCCCAGTGTTTAACATGGCAACTTCAAGAATAAATATTAATATTTTTAATCATCTAGTTTGGCAGAGGAACTGAGGAGCAGCTGCTGTATGTACGACTGCCTTCAATTCATATCCTGACACAGGCTTGACTTGACTGCCCCCATTTAAAACATCCTAGAAGGCAGACCTCTGTTGGAGTCTAACTTTGGTGGCAGGTACAATTACAGGCTCCCGTTGAGAGGAAGACAGAGTTGTGACCAAGTGATATAGATCTGTTTTCAGAGCAACACTCAGCAAACAAACAATCCTCCCAAGCACTTCAAGGGAACTCAGGACAGCATAAATGGTTGTGTTAGCACGTCTGTCTCAACATTACTTTTTGGTTATGTTCTGATCACTTACTGCTAGTCATCATATTTTATGAACCTCACCCATGAACACTAACATGCAAACTGAAATTTAGGACTCCTGACCTTTAACACAAAATGGCCATAGGTGTTCCCACAGCTGTTAAATAAACCTATGTTTATGGAGCCATAAATGTAGTGCAGGTGAAGTTTCCAATGATGTAATAACAACTTCCATCGCTGGGCAGTTTGTCATTTATACAGCAGTGTACCATCACCGGTGAATATTGTTTTACAATAACAGCACAGGTTCCTTCGATTAAATCACTCTTTCTTCATTTATGAGTCATTCGACCTTTAACCTCTCAGAGGAAGATCAAACCACTTCTTAAGGCCCCACTCTTTTAACCAAGGAGCACAACAGTTGGTTAGATAACTAAGGAGGTTGGTATGTGCCCCCAGGGTTTCACAAACAACTGTCCTAGATCTTTTATAAGATAATCTTAACATAATCATGTAGCCACAAATTGTCGTGTAAATTCCCAATTAAAAACACCAAATAGGAGCTGTAAATCATGATACAACTGCCACCTTTTCAGGACTGAAATACAGTTTGAAAAGCAGTAGAGAAGCTCTTGTTTGTGCTTGTTCTAGTACCCAACACACCAACAGGAAAACAGTCCATTTGCTTTACAAGAGAGCAACAAAGTGACAGGAGAACTAAAACTGCTCAAAGTTCAACCTAGGCAGCAACAGAGAACACAGAACTTACCAAACTGCACCATCCCCCATTCAGGACTCTGCTTGTAAAAATGAGCATTTGTGTTGGCATGGCTCCACACCCACTCCTTGTCCCAATTTACATTAAACTGCAGCATGCTCCTGTTGGAAGGATTGATGGCAATTTGGGGGATGGGAGGATATCTTGTTTTTAAGAAATGGCAGCTTAATTACAATATAAATGTTAGAAAAATAAATAGTCATTAAAGGCCTTTATCCATGGTTGATTGGATTCATTCCACAAACTTTAGCAAAGTTTGAATCAGACAGAACTGAAGACACCCCATCTGCCACAGTGCTCTGGCCTGTGTCAGGGATCCGGCTGAGCTGTGGGTACCCACTCACTGTGGGTGACACGTGTCTGTCAGGACACAGATCTCCAGACTAGCTCATGGTACCACAGGTTCTCATTCCAAGACATCTGCTTTTCTCCTGCCACCATCAAAAGTCAATCTCTGTTTGCTTTCCAAAGATCATTCTTTAGCTTATATTATTTCAGGACAAGGCTTTAGTGCTAAGCGTCTTGGCTCCTTGTCCTTCACACGCACACTCAGTTGAAGATGCACATCCCTTCCCTGAAACAACCTTCCCCACTCTGGTAGCCAGAAACACTATTAGAATGGGTTTTACAGGTGGTGCACAAACAATCCCAACAATTAATTACAAAATTTTTAAAGCATTCAGCAAATGTCTTAGTTGCTGTCAACAAGCAGTCAGCAAATGCAGATCATGTTTTTCTCCTCCTACTTCACACTTTCAATGTTTCCCAACACTTGCCAGAATGTTGTGGTGATAGATGCAGACTAAACATGTCCTTGATATCTGCATAATCTCCTTTAATATATATCATTAACTTGGGCCAGTCCCATGTTATTGCTTCCTCAACACTGCTAGCACATCATGATCTGGAAGGCACTATTTACTGCTCCCAGAATGTGACTGTCTCACCCAACCAGTCAGACCTCAAAATTTTACTTACCTGTCCATTTTAGCTTCTGTCCCCTCCAGTACCTAAGGCAGAAAAGACGAAAATGAGACATTGCAGCCAGTGACTTGCAATGTAACATTCTCTCCAAACAGATTTCCACACTGCTAAAGTCTGAGCATTTGCAAATTCAAGGTTGTGGAAATGTTTAGTGATCACTAATAAAATCCCTCCTAAACAAAATTTTCAAGTGTAAAATATAGTCAGGTAAATAATCTTTTTTTTTCAAGTGCAAAACTCATGCTCGTGAGGTGCACAAGATCTGAATCCACAGATATCTCAGGGCAGAAGAATTCCAGAACTGTAGAGGGGACACCCTCCTTTGTGTTATCTGGTAAAAATTTTAGCTTGGGTCACATGATAGAAGGATTGCCTTGGCAGGAATGTGGAGAAAACAATATTAAGAGGCACATGCTGAAGGAACAGGATGTTACAGTGATGGGCAAGGCTGGATTCTCAACCTGAGTAACCCGGACTAAAGCAGAGTTCAGGGAGTCAGAGCTCTTCCTCTTACCCCAGATTTACTGAATAAGCCCCAGGACTAAGTCTCCAAACAAAGAGCCTCAGATGGAAATGCTCAGATTGGAAAAGGCTGCAAAGAGCCTGCAGTGAGGAAATGCTTGGATGTCTATCTAGGGCCCACATCTCACAAAGGAAAAACAAACCTGTCTGAAGGCTCCCTTGCTGTGACACAGCAAGAATTTGTGGTCCCTCAAAGCCAGCTGGAGTGGTCGGGCTCCCAGTGGCAGAGCTGCCCTGACAACCCACTGCTGTGCAGGGCTCAGCAGGACAGCCCCACACTGACCACCACAGCACTCCTGAGGCCAAGCTGGTCAGGAATGCTGCTCCATGTGGCACAGCCCCACGCACTGCTCTGAGCCAGCCTCCTCCCAGCAGGTCCCACACATCGTGGTGCCACAAGAGCCCCTTCTTCCCCTCCCAGACACAGAGTAAAATTGCCTTTTTTCGCAATATTCCTATGTTTCTTCCTTCACCTTTTTACCTTTTCTTTTAAATTAATTTTGTGTTTATGAAGATAGCTATCAACTTATCGGAGGACAATACTAACAGCTTCTCCTTTCTTCTCTGTCTTCTTTCCACGGCCAGCAAAAGAGATCCTATGGGAACAATGGTAACATCCTGCCCCACCTAGCAATTTTGCCCAGCATAACACTATGGCCAAATGTACAGACATTTCCAGTGTTTTTAATACATAAATACCTCCAAAAGGGTCTTGTCATCCTTCCTTTTGGATAAATACACTCAGATATGGGCATTTTTCTATATATTACTTGTGAGTGGCTGTTTCAGGAGCCATTACAAATCCATCCTTTGTGCTCCTTACCAGTACGTGAAGGCCATGGGAACAGCAGCACGGGGTATTGCACCTACTCTGCTTCGTTTGTAAGGCACTTTCCAGATCCTGAAGATTCAATGCTCACACCATGCCAACAGACTATTCTGCCTTAGGCCACAGGGACCATTCAGAACCATGACAATGAAAGTTGATGGTAGATGCCTAAAATATGAGCACTGTCGATCTGAATTACATAGATATTTGTACAGGCTCTGCAAGCCTCTCCCAAAATGCACAGAGTTCAGTCTGATGCAACCTATGAAAACTGCTCTGGGACCAATTTAATTTTTGATTGTTCTTGAGCCCTGAGTAGGAGCCTAGAAGTTTTGCTCCTAGGACCTTAATTTTGGTTCATACTGTATTCGTGTTTGCTCTATAGGCACAGAAACCAGGACACACAGATTGTGTCCTCCCAGAGGATGGCAGACAGATACAGCCCCTTCCATTTTTTTTTAATTTTTTTTTTTGCAAATGCCACAACAGCTCCACTGCTCCCCAGACAGTCCTGACTGAAGGCAATTCATCTTGCAAGGAAAGGCCAGCAGGTTCACAGACCTAACTAGCAGGCATGCTACAGGAACCCTAGAATATGTTCAGACAACAGCCTTTTCTATTTTGGGTAAGTGCTCGTGTCTCTCATTGGCATTTCCTACCCATTGTATTTTCCTGATAAATTCAATACATTACTACCCTTTGCCCACCCTTGTTGGGCTTTAAGTCCATATATCCTCTATCACTGTAGCAGTCCCCTGAAAATCTGATTTCTTTTCCTTGGCAATCTCTGCTCAAACCATGACAGAACTCACTAAAATATAAAATTAAGTCACCCAGGAACAATTTTCTCCCTTGCTTCGAACAAAGCTACCAGCAGTTGTGATAAAAACAATGCAACCAGGTTCAGGGGCCCACCAAAAAAGGCTAGGAAGGAGATCAAGTATTACCCCTGCTGAATTCCATTGGTTTCTCCATTTTTTTGAATCTTCAGCTGTTATTAATATTTCAATACTAGACTGGCAACATTCAGTACCTGATGGAGATGAACATTACTGAAAACAAGGACAGCAGGAGTTCATCACTCTCTAAGTTTTGGATTTTTGATAAGCCTTTGCCATTGTGAAATCTGTCCAACTGCTCAGGAAAATCTGGCAAAGTGAAACGCGATTCTTTTGCCCGAACCCTGTAACACAGAACCTTGTGCCAGATGATTGTATTTCTTGCATGCGTAAAATTTGCTTCAATCAGTTGACAGAAGATTTGGGGTTTTCCAAATGTTGTGAATCTGGTTGAGATTATTGAAATCCTCAGCTCTAGGAGTGTTGGGTTACTGTTCTTTTAAAGCATGCTTCCTCTGACAACAAAATGTAATTAAAGAGGCCATCCCTGTCATGTTACGGTCTCTTTTTGGAAGGTCTGGAAGAATGTAAAAAGGGCATAGCAAAAGTTGCTTAACCTCCTTAGAAATAAATGTCCCTAACATTTTTACGTCTTCTCTTTGGTCTATTATTGGTCACAATGATGAAACAATTTAAAGGAGAAAAGGTCACGGCAAAGCAGTGAACTTTTTATGCTCTTCAGTGCAATAAAAGTTACTTAATGTATTAGCATGGGAAAGGCATGCCTGGCAATATGAGGGAAGAGGATGGATTTCAGATTCTCAGTGGGCTGCTCAGAGAAAAAAAGTCTTTGGGTAATTGTGTGAATCAAACACCAAAAAAATGAACCACTTGCAAATTTTCCATCTCATCTAATTTCACCAAAAGGAAAAAAAAACTGAGGTTGAACCCTTCCATCCAATATTCAACATGCATGAAGTATCATGGAAAACCAGCTACCTCACTTCCAACACATGTGCTGTACTGAGGGTAGGCTCCAAAACTGGCATGGTTCAAATTGTCTCTAGCACGTAGAGGGAAAAAAAAAATAAATTTGAGTCATGAACATTATTTTAGGCTCTATATTGGAAATTAAAATCATGTCTAATTTTTTATCATATGTATTTTCTATTTTGATTGTATACAGCTAGGTAACGAAGGAAAATTCTTAAACCATCTCTGAGTTGTTCAAAAGCCAGCACTTTCTAGAAAATTTACCTTTTTCTCCTTGTTCTCATGCTGTCAGTACAAACACAACTCCTTCTAATAACACAAATGTCAAACCTTTCAAAACTATTTTTCTATTAAAGCCCAAGATTCTGCAGAAACAAATAAGAACTAAAATCCACACATTTCTTGGGGTTTGGAGGTTTTGTTCTTTTTTGTTTATTTTTTTCTGATATTAATTTTCATTTAAAAGAAAGAGTTAATTATCTTCCTAAGGCAATCATTTTTGCTCCCTAATTTTACAAACTGCACTGAGGTGAGGGTAATTTTATTTTTATATATTATTTCCCAGAGTATGTTTCCTTCAAATCTCAATCTAACTCCTTTTCAAAGCTTACTCAGATTTTCATCATTCTGGAGGTTCACATTTTTATGTATTTCTGGCCAGTGTCAAAAGAATTTTTTTTTTCCCAGCACCCTATTTTACAAAAATTTTTGAAGTTTATATGCATTGTCTCACAAGTGGTCACAACATCAAGTGATTCAAAAAATTGTACTGATTCAGTCAAGAAAGAAATATATCATAGCGTGTGACCAAATAAAATCACCCCAGACTTCAAGTCCTAAATATTCAAAACCTCTGTGAGTGAACTGTAACCGAGAAGAATCCATTATAATAATTTGAAAAATGAAAACTTGAAAAAGTTGTATCTGTTTGTGAACAATTCATGAGCACAGAATGAGGCACAATTCATGGAATGAATTATTCTTTGTGAATTATTGGCCCACTATTATCCTCATAACCAATGAGACACATGATTTACATTTCTTTTACAGGCGATAGTAGCTAATTGATGTCCTGGTGTGATATGGAATGAAGCACAGTCATATAAATAAATTGTTTCCTAAATTCTTCACAAAAACACATTAATATCTTTGACACCATGCAATTGTATGCGGTGAACACTGCTAAGACAGTAATCGTGTCATCAAGAGTTAATTTATTCTCAGCAAGTCCATGTAATGCAGATATTAATCTCCTGGAGCACACAGTGTTGTTCAGGGTTAAAACATTCACAGTTTCTGAAACATAAACAAGTCTCACACTCACAGCTGTTCTCCAAGAGCCAAGCAGAGCTGCTGCTCAGTGAGGATTTGTCATTTAGCTGCTTCTTTGAAGAACAAGTAAAGAAAAATTCAGAATACAAAGGGAGGGTGAACTTGTTCATATTTCCAGAGACTTTTCTGCTACCTTTGGGTTACAGCTATCAAGTTAAGGATGCATGTGAACCCTTATAAAGTGAGAAATGCAGCTCTTGGCAAGTGGCATGGCTACACGTAAGACTCAGAAGAAACGGCCTTTTGAGAGGACAGTTTTAATGCAAACATGGCTTGAAAAAATCCAAACCACTTCCTAAAACCACTTCCACTCCTTGTTGTGTTGCCACCTTACAATTCAAAATGGACAGAACACACTCCCAGAGCAAAGCTGATGCTTGAGCAGAGCTTTGGATTGCTTTTCCAGCAGCCAGGACACACACACAGGGCCACCACTCCAGTAACGCCAAGTGACCCTTGCCACCTCCAGCACCCAAGGACAGAAGTGGCCTCTGAGCAAGTGGCCACCACAAACCCCACATGCCTTTAAGTCTTCACAATAAGGGCAAGGTACACCCTGGTCCCTGGACCAGGCAGCTGGGCTCAGAGCAGGAGGAGGCTGGGTCCAGCCCTGCATTCTCCATGCTGCTGCCCCCAGGGAAAGCTGCGAAGGAGGAGATTTTATCCAATTCCCCGAGGTGTAATTTTTAAAAATTTTTTTTCTTTCTATTTCTCCAGTTGGCTGCCTTGACTATGGGCTCAGCACAAACACTGTATGATATCTTCATCAACCATTTGAAAGCTCTGGGTCAGAAGCTCTGAGATTTGAAGGTAGAGACATGCTAATTTGCTGAATGGCCCTTTTGACCATAGTCAATTTCTACTAATTAGAAAAAAGAAATAATTAGCTAATGTTGGTGAAGAGCTTTGAAGATGAATAAGCTGTGGGGAAAGCACTAGTAGAGGGAGTGGGAAACAAGTTTGATCCTTTCTTAAATTTGTATTTAAGTAGCTCAAAGTGATTATAAATGGACCAAATGTAATAGCTAACCACCATAAGATTAATACAATGTCTTTTGGGAAATTACAGTTTATATTATACAATTAAGTATTATACAATTGCTTTATTTTAAGGACTCCTCCTTGGAATTTTCTATTTAGTTCCGGTCAGTATGCTTTTTCTATGTCATTTAATCCTTCCTCTAATTTGTACAAGTAAATTATAATTACTATATAATAATAATAATAATGGCAATGGTTAGACAAGTAAATGTGAGTCTGCACCTGAGAAATATTGTATTATAAAACACTCAAATAGAAATTACTCAGGCAAGTTGTTTTCCATTCACTGGATGCTTTGTCTGCTTGTAACTCTTTTCAGAACAACACTTTACCACCTTCACAGGGTGCATACAATGAGCCACATCCTGAACTGGTTATATCAGCACAGCCCCGTTCCTTATCACAGTCTAAAGCAATAGTTACCCTGCTTTGGAACTAGATCAAAATGGCAAAGCAAAAGATGAAGCTCCCCTTTGTTCTTGGTGAATTCTGGGGGTATTTGATATGAAAACTCAAATTTCTCTAAGTCTCTTTACTTTGCAAAAACAGCACGGGGAACGCTGTCCAGGACTGAAACATTGCCGGGGCCCCAAGTGAGAGCACTCTGTTTGGGCAAAAATATTCTCTTCATTTCTAGCTCCTATAAAAAAGATCCATCCTTTGACGAGACTGGAGCCTGTTCCCATCTGGGTGTGCATCCAGGTACTTTAACTCCAACAGCGTGACCAGGATTCCTGCATGAGTAACACACTGCACTCCTCCTGCAGGAAGAACTATACTTTAGCTTACCAAACCAGCCACTCCTCAGAGACACCTCTGCAGCACATGTTAGTGTGTGCTTCTCTTCTCCCCTCCCTTTTCAAAGTGCCACTCAGAAATAATTTACGCCCTGTTAGCTGGGATGATAAATGGAAGATATATTTGGCAACCTTCATACCTGGTTTCCTTCTTGGCACTTCCTCTTGCTTGTAAAACTCAAGATGGAATTACCATCCTACCATCATTACTATTCCATTGCCACAACCCATCTGGACACTTTATATATGGTGTAGAGAAAAGAAAGGAGTAATATAAGCTTTGGATTTGTATGTTGATTCCTACCCTGCTTTGTGGACACATGATGCAAAGCCCTCGGGTCCGATAACATATCATTTTGTGTAGGAGTAAACTAAATGAGGTGTGATGACGTGAAAACTCAAGGCTTTAGCATCTTTTGGTATCTCAGGTTCAAATAAAAGTAAGAGGAATGTAGCTCCTTCCTGAGATGCATCTGCTGGATTGACCTAATGCACTGTGTGGGCTTCAGAAATAAAAACCCAGACTCTCTGTTTTCTGCATGTGGCAAAAAAACTAATTATATTTTTGGTAAGAAACAGGAATCATACCACGTACTTGGCTGCTGTAGGACCCACTGACAAGTGGACTATTGAACTGGGCTTTAAGATGCCTTCTTGAAGTGGGAAAAAATAATATGAATATATAGGTGTACTAATGTAGATGTAAATATATATTATATTAATACTTGTTTGTTTGTTTATTATTCACAAAATGAACAAGTTGTATGTAGTTCAGGAACACATATCTTTAGTGAAAATGTACCCCAAGCCTCAAAGAGATAATTATAACTTTAGAGAAGGTTGACAGTCTGCCAGGCAAAGCAAATCAAGTCACAGGGGATCAGCATGAAGAACCTGTTGTTCTCACAAACCCAAAGTTCAGTTTCAAGGAACTTCAGCCATGACAAATCATGAGTTTGTGGATGGCAGTACACCAGGGATGGGTCATTCTCATGTACTACTGATCCCTAGGGTGAGGGAAGCCCAGAGGGAAGGAACTTGAGTGACATTTTAGCTTTTATATCACAACAGAGGACAGTGAACAGCTTTTTGGAGTGTGGCTGTGTGGCTGAAGCCCTGCATTTTCTTAGCAGTTCTGCTGTCCATCCCCCCAGCTTCTGATGCAGGTCTGGGCAGTGAACTTCGAAGCAGCATGACAGGAATATTGCAATGAAAAAATATCAGGCAAAAGTCATTTATTTTTCCAAACAACCAGCGTTTCTCTTTTTCCCTAGACATTTATTCTTATCCTGCTCTGTAGTAATAGCTAGAAAACGACATATACATAACTCCCTACCATAAAAATAGCAACAAAAGGGAGAGATACTCCAAACCAGTCTACTAGGAACAAGTCTTTCCTTAGAAGTAGGAAAAAAGCCTACAAAATAGACGAAGCATGTGAATTAACTAGTGCCACGATTTCCAAAGCCACTGAAAGCAAAGTAAGATCCAAGAAAACAAGGATATTTATATTTATAGGGGTGTTCTATCAGATCTTGCAAGTGACAACAACACATGTCAGTATCAGCACAGGTCCTGCTGGCAACACCTTGAAAACTGTGTGGAGGTATAGAAAGTAAACAGCACTAACTGTGATTTCCATGATAAAATAAGAATGTAAGGAAAGTCTCTTGGGATCCATAATCTGGAATTGTCACGGGATACAGATTGTCTGTCTTTCTGATAAAAGATGTCAGTTCCTTTTCTGGGATTTAAACAGAAAGAAACACTTGTGATTATTAGGCTGGCTGTATACCATGAGTGCTGTTGACAGAATCACTACAAACAGCAGACGTGTCTGCTTCAACCATCAATGTTCCTAAAATTTCTGTATCAAAAGAGCAGTGTAGCCCAGTCTCAGCCACAGAAAATGCAATTTCCTGACTCCAGAGCTTCTAATTTGCCCTAGTACACACAGTGGAACAAATCTAAAATTTCCTGGTATCTACACAGATCAAAAAGCATCCACTAGGTCATCTCACATTAGGCATCCATAATTTTAAAAAACAAGCGGTTAATTGAGCTTGGGAAAGCTGAGGTGGCTGTTGCCATTTTGCAGAGCTGGACGCTCACACTGTGAGGTGTGCGTTGTTTGATCAGGGAAGGATGTGCCCACTGAGCCAGCGCAGCTCACACCCTTTGTGGGAAGCTCTCCTGGCTTCCAGAAGGGTAGCACAAGCTGCAATATGCTGTATTGAAAATTAATTAAGAACAAGTGCATCCCACATTGAGAATTATTATACTCAAGTATCTTTAATACTCCAAAGAAGGCCAAAGACAGAAATATCGACCTTTCCACTGTCAGCATCAACACTGCTGCCAATCCAGTGAACAGAGAAGCAAGCTCTAAAAAAACCAGGCTGGTTCCTCAAGGTTCATTTTAAAGCATGGGACTGAAAATAATTTTCGAAGTGCCAGTAATAAAGCAGAATTCACATGAACTCTCTGAAATCAAGTCTTTGGGCTGCAGCAGCAGCAGCTCTCATTTTGCACACCACAGCCTGGCTGGTGAAGATTTGCACAGCAAACACCAGGACCTGCACTTCTGTGAATTCCTACTAAAAGTGTGGGGTGGAAACCCATTGTATGTGGAGACATCACTCCAGATCCTGAAATAACTCTTGTCAGAGCATGGTGCTGGGCGTGAATGGATCTGTCCCTGTGGGAATGACCATGCTCTCCTACCATCAGATGTCCTGCATAAGCAAAGCAAAGAGTGACAGCAAACATGTTCTTTTCTTGTCTGATGCTTGCCCAGTTGAAAATGCACAGCTCTCAGCCACTCCACAGATTTCCTTACACACTCAACCCAGTATAAACCAGTTTGCTGTTCAGTTTCTTACAGAGAACCAACCACATGTGGAAACAGTAAACTCCAGAGCATCACACACTGACCTGTGAGTCACCATTTCTGCACTCTTTTCAGGGGTACGTCACTGTCACAGGAACAGGGCTCGTTTCCCTCCTGCACTACTTACAACCCAGACTAACTCTGCTCAGATCAGTGGCACTGCACCTGGGAATCCAAGAAAAAGAGAGCCTTTATCCCTCAGCATTACGACTGGGAGCCTGAAAGCACAAGCTTCTGCATTGAATTCTTGCAAAACACCATTTCCGCCCATACTGCAGTTTGTGACTCACATTTGCTGCACTACCAAGTGTGGGAGAAGTGCCTCGGCCCTGCCTCTTCACCTGAGTGCTCCTCCTGTGGCTCTTCCTGCCGCCCACAAGGTCAGTCCATCATTTGCCAAGCACAGTGCAGGCACCCATGAAGCCCAAACTCACCCTGATGTGCAGACCACTTCCAGACTGCTGCACAGCAACACCATCATCCAAAAATTGTCTTTGTGACTTGAACGGTCATCCAGAAAAAGAAAAAACGCCCAGTTCATAACAAAGACCTGTCTTCTACAGCAGACCTCCAGTAAGAGGATCCAGGAAAAAGGAAACTGAAACATAAGTGAAGACTGGTTGACACTGAATGATAAAATCCCTACAGCTGATATCCAGTGCAAGGCCAAAAAGAGGAGTTAGAGCTAGAACTCTGTAAAGCTGCCAGTGTTGATGTTGCTGACAGCTTCAGTTTAAGACCCTGAGATGAGCTCGGTTGGATAGAGCAGGGCACTAATAATGACAAGATTGCAGGTTTGATCCTGTATGGGCCATTTATTTAAGAGTTGGACTTGATGATCCTTGTGGATCCTTTCCAACTCAGAATATTCTGTGATTCTGAATTAGGCAAATATTGTTAATGCAAATCAGAGCTATGCAGTGTTTAAAAAAAATATACCTGTCATCATGAATCAATATTCATGGTATTTCTTCACCTGTGTCCTCCTGTCTCTTCCCTACATCTCCACTGAACTTTTCTCTCACCCCTTCCCCCAAGCACACCAGCTAAATGCCCAGCATGTAATCTATGTTGAAGAGCAAGTAATTTTATTAATTAATCCAGGAAGCCAAATATTGCAGTATTTTTCAGACAATTTCTTTCATTGGAACCCTGGCTGTCAGTTGATTTTCTGCATGTGTGTGATGTCAAGGGAACACAGTGAGGAGACAAGTCAGCTTCATGGGAGGGTGGATGCTTGTTATCCAAAGCAGAGAGCTTCCAACAGCCAGATCCAAACCACTGAAATCAAAAGAAACACTCTTTTCTCATTGACTTCAGTGGGCTTTGGATCAAATCCATAAGCTTTACTAACTCAGCAATGTTAGAAAACTCAGTTTTGCAGAATCAGTGACTGACTTACAAATGTCCACTCCCACTTCAGTATTTGTCCGAGTCTGATAAAAGCATCATGTCACATGATTTTTTTTTCCATTTATTTTTCTCTTTCCTTCTTTTTCAAAATTACATTCTGATTATGCCAGAAGGGCAAATGGCCAGTTTAACTGACTTGAGCCTTTGATCCTCATGAGTTACTTGTCTCTTCAGCAAAGTTCTCATTTGAAGTGCTTTCAGCACCTGATTTATTAACAGTCGGGTGGAGTTAGGCTGTTTTGCAATTCCTGAGATGCTGATAATAAATCTGATGCTCGTATCACAGGTGGTGCTGATATCTTTAGCTGGATTGCAAAAAAAAGTTCATAAACTGAAACAAATGTTTCTATATTGATGATTCCATCCTGGAGTCCAGAAAGCAATTCATGTTGTCCATTCTGGTGGACATTTTGCCTTTCACAGATTTCCTCTCTGAATACTCTAAATTCAATCTTTTAAATGTCTTCCCCTCATATTATACTCATAAATTTTATTTTAATAAAAATCGGTGCCTAACAGGCATAAACAAAAAATGCCAAAAAACCCACCTTAATTGTTTTTCAAACCTTTTGCACATTTTGTTTAAAACAGATGTTTCCCTGACTTGTCATTGTGATGAAAGGAAACCCAATATCCCCTCCAGTGCAGAGCTGCAGAAACAAGGAATGACAGAGGAAGAGCAAGAACCACCTAAACTGGGATGTGATTATTACAGCTAGAAGAGAAAGAGCAAGGACACACGCTGGTGGTGGGAGCTCATGTAGATGAACATTCTTGTTACCTTTTTTCTCACAGTCTAGAGTAATTTTAAAGGCTGCATCTGTGTGGTTCAATACTCCAGCTGAAACAAAGTCATATAAACTCCACCCACCTGTTGGGCAACATTCTGCAAATCCAGTATTAATGTCACGTTCCTAATTAAGTGTCACTTCTATTACATTTTTGCTATGATCCTCTCTTCCCTGAAAGCAGCTTTCATCTTAAACACAGTTTTTCTCTTTCTTAACTCCTCACTTGCCCACCCACCCCCCAAACACCATTCATGGTGCACAGCCTGGTAATAGTTCTGATTTTCATGGATAACCTTAATCCCAAGTTTACTGTAAAGTATTAATTGTATGTTTTCTTTCAGTCTGACTCATCCTCGACTCTCCTAAGCCATGCTTAGTTTATAAAGCCATCACAAATGGTGTGATATAGTTGAACAAGAGCCAAAAGCTTTGTAAAGATACTTTGCTGCCTGGAACAAAGCAAAAAATATATTTCTTTGCTTTCAACAAACTGCCATGTTGCCTTGGATAGGAAGGCAGTGTGAGGCAAAAGAGACAATGTACATAACCAACAAATATTTATCCTTTATACAGAGGGTATCTTCTGCCTGGTCAATGTGAAAACCGGATCCTTTACAGATCCAGCTGTTCATTCAACAAACAATACAAGCCAGCACTTAAAATATGTAACAGCTAAAAGGATCTTATATGCAAACAAATCGGGTATTTAGGTCCAATAGGTTGACAGTCCCATATGTAATTTCAAAGGGGTCTTTTTGTTTTAGAGCACTGGTGATTTCCTTTTCCAATACCACTCTCCCATAATTTTGAGAGTAATTATGCCACAGATGCAGGAGCAAGAGGCACAACTGATGAGAATCATCACTCCTCTTGAGGAAGCAGAGTCCCTAATTCTAAATTTTCCCATTCTTTCTCTCGTCTGTGACCCATACTGTACTCAAGGAACTGAGAAAAATAGCGATACTGGTTTTCTTTTCTGAATAAACAGTGCTGCACGGATGTGCTTTTAATGTGAAACACAAGCTTTGTTTTGATCATTTCCTAAGCATGATGTTTAAATGGAAAATAGAGCACTTGGGAAAACTAGTTCAAATTCCCTTTCCCAGATGCAGCCTGTTGATGTAGAATTCAGACTTAAACACGGAAGGAGACTTTCTCCTGTACTGCAGGCATAAATCTTCTCTCAGCGTTCCTGGAAAAGGCTCTGTGGCTTACATAGGTGAGACAGCTGTGAGGAAATGAAGAGGGGTTTGCTATGGGAGAACTTGTCCAGTTTTCTGCCTGCAAAAGATAAGACTTCAAGTTGATGGGCATGTTACTGCACAGATGGCAATGAAACCATGATGTTCTCCTTCCAGAAACACAGGAAGAGATAGGATCCCACAGTGGATGTTGCTTGGGATTTCTTTCTCTTCAGCCTTTTTCAGTTTGGTTTGGGCTTTTTGGACAACTGCGTATCCATGGATAGTTAAGATACTTAAGGCATTTCCTAACATTGAGCTCTTCTCTTCTTAGCACTAAGCCATAGCTAAAGCTCTACTTTCCACTTTGCAAAGCTGCATTTAGCTGAGGGTTTGAGAAATCTTAAATCTTATTCTCACTAATCACTAATGGGTTCCAGACTAAGAATGTCAGTCTCAGTGATCTGGCAAAAATTTTACCTTACACCAGCAATTTACTCCCCAGCTGTCATCGTCTTGTTACCCAGGAGCTGCACGAATCCGTCATAGCTGCTCTCAGAAGTGGATAATTTGTGCCTCTGTATCAACACCCAGATGCAAAAAAAAAAGACCAAAGTGTTCTCAATGAGTGAACTGCGCTTGCATCTGCAGATCTCAGACCAAGCAGCCTTCCCAGAACAAGTCAGTGCAGCCCCTGACTTGCTGCAACTGGCACCAAACTTTTATAGCTGCAAGGAACCAAGATTGTAGGCAAAGATTTTTCAGGTAAGCATGTGCTGGCTGAAGCCTGAACATTGTTGTAGGGATGTGACACAGGAGTTACAGTGGTGTGCGTCTCCTACCCTGGGCTCTCCCGTGCAGGGAGAAAGACTCTGGAGATGTTAATCTGGTTTGAGGACAGATTTGCACCAAGAGAGCAGAGCCAGCAATCCAGAATGAAAATGTGCCCCTCCTTCTTAACCTGCATGCTCATGCTGATGTAGATGTGGGCCCCAAAATATGCGTGATTAGCACTTCCCATGCTCTGCTACCAGCTGGGGACAAGAAAAAAGCTCTGAATGAAATTGCAGCTAAATTCACCAATGCCAAACAATCCTGGTTTTTTTCCTAGAAAAGAGTTTCAGTTACATGATTTTCTCTGTTTTGTTAACAGTTGTAAGGAGAAGCAGGAATGTTGGAAGTGTTTGAGAGCTGACATGACAGAATGCCACAGCCTTTCAGTGTCTCAGTGGTCGGCTGTGTAAATTAGTAACTAGACCATTTTACAAATGTATATTATTTACCCAGCAGATGCTGTTACAGTCTCTTGTGTAAATTCATAATTAGACAATGTACTGCTTTGTGAAAATCCTTTAATAACAAAGGTGCCACTGGGTGCTGAAATAATTAAATCAGTCCATTTGAAACAACACTAGTTCACCACTTCGACTTGGGTGATATAATATTACACATTCCTGTAAAAAAAGCCAGAGAAATTGAGAATGATCAGCTACAAAACATCAGATACAAGGGATAATGTTACCCATTCAGTAGCTTTGGGTTTGGCATGAATCTAGTGTCACAGTTGAAAAAGTTGCAGCCAACATACCAACAGCACAGACAAAGAACAGATGATCCCTCTCCTCTGCCATCTATCATGCACAGCATTGCCAACTCCAGGGCTTTACCAGCACTGACATTTAAAACAAAGTATGTGTCAACCATATTAAATAATAGACCAAGCTGTGGGTTATTAAGTGTGGGGTAATTTGACCACAGCAATTAAACTGAGATTAAAGAATGATAAAGGCAATGTTATATGCACTGTTCAGTGGGGTTTTTGGAACATATGGAGTCCTGAATATTTCCAAGTGTGAAAGCCACATCAGCTATTAAGGCGCATGTCAGTCCCAATCAACACACTCCTCCTGTGCCTTCCCTCCTTCCCTGCCCCCTGTGAGACGTTGCTCTCAAATGGCAATAGTTTTCATTCCACATATACTCAACCAATGAAATATCTCGTGACTTCTGTCTCCAGACTGCAGCCCAAGGAACGTGCTAGCAAAGCCAGGGTTTAACATGGTAGCACACTACAAACACATGCTTTGTCAGACTCTGCTGTGAGGCAGCAGGGAGTGGGTAATCCATGCACAGCAACTGTTCACAGAGGCCACAGATTCATAGTCAAACCACTAATTTTCAGACCAATAGGCCTGGTGGAATACCTACTCTTTCCTCCTCAAAGGGTTTTCTGATTGGAGTCTAATGGGGAATTTGCACACAACCATCTTGTCTGCACACAAACACTGTATCCAGTCCAGGCAAGTTAAATCCACAGAAAACTAAAATCTAAAGGGCACAAGGCAGCTCATCAGCAATCTGTTCTCACATCAGGTCTGCAGGCATTACCCCTTCCAGCAGGGTGGCCAGACAGAGAAGCAGTGAACAACCCAGGTCTGCAACAGCCAACAAAGGAGAATTAGAAAATCAGGGTCAGAATTTCCTGTATATGGCCCTATTCCTAGAAGTATTTTATTATTTAAAAGAAAAACTTAAAATTGACGGTGAACTCTCATTCCCAAATTACACAGTTACCAAACACACTGTGAAACTCTTCTCAGGTATCTGGGGAACAGACTTGCTCAGCAATTGCAGCAAGTGTGGGTCAACTATAATGCACCTGGCTTTAACACACACAAATAAAAATCCTAATAAAACGATTGAAGCTCCTAATCCATTTATAAACAATGTCTTTTAGGATGATCCTGATGGAAAAAGCTACCACAGTGCTCCTCATAAATACCTCAGCCCTCCTTTTTTAATATTTCCAGGTGACTGCCTTTGGTACATCTTTGAAAATTTCAAGTAAACAACATTTCTCTAGTATTTGCTCACCCTGAACCAGAACAGTTCAGGTATGGTGAATGGAGGTTTTTGAATATCTATCTGTTTTTTAAAAGCCACCTTTCCCAGAACAACAACAAAAAAATAATAAAGCACAGCAAAATGATAAAGAAAATTTAAAAATTAGCTACAGCATTGCAGAAAAATAAGGCAACATTCTAGCAAAATAAATGCAGAGAAATATATACATTGAGATGAGAGAATGTCCATTTAGAAACGTTAAAAAACCACCTAAAAATTGCCAGGATTGAACTAGGCATAAATGAGAAAAAAAATTGAAATCCCCTGGAAATGACTGCGATATAAACCTGTCTGCAATTGCTAAAACAAAAGGACCATACCCAGACCTGAGAGGATATTGACATCACTACAATTTCAAACAGCTTACCTCTTATTTGAAGGCCTTTAGGCATATTAAAAAGAAGGCAATTCTTGCATGCCTTTCTCTACTTTCTCATCTGTAAGCATATAAGTAGCCCTGTTGCAACAAAAGAAGCTGCTCATATTCTCAAAGTTGAACACTTTTCATTTGAACTCTCATTCAAAAGGAAAGGAAAAAGGGGAGAGAAAAGAAAAGGTTATGGCAACAATGAATATAGCTCCATTGCTGTGACCCCAAAGGAAGGTACTGTTAATACAAACCCAGCCTCTGCACTAAAAACAATTTCAAAAAGTTAATAAAATTGTTAAAATTTTATATTTATTTGTATGACACAAAATGTATGCCTTCTACATTCTATCTCTCTTGTTATTTTTACTGTCTTTCAAAATTACATTAATATAATTATTTTTATAACAATATATATTTAATCTACTGAATTTCATCTGTGTTCTCTGGACCTTGAACACATCCCAGATACTACACACCACTCTGTTATCCCCAATTGGAATTTCTAACAATCTATAAATCCGCTTTAAAAGAGAAGATCCTAGTGTGAAATAAACTGTAGTTACTCCTAGCGAAGACAAAATTTATTCTAAGTGAAGAGCACACAGTGGCTGCAAAGAGCCGATCAGTCTGAAGCAGAAAACCAGGCAACTTCTTCCTCTGCTGAAAGTTTCCTCTGGGTCAGGCCACAGCATGAACCTCTCATGATACAATGAGCATTGTTGGTAAGGCATCAGCCATGAGTTAGATCTTCTCAAAGGAAAAAGCAAACAGAAGAAGTGGTCTCAGAAGTCAAGTTGGCTCATCACCATCTACAGGAATTTCTGAAGCCTCCATGGGTGCCCAAGGCTGGTGTTAGTCCCAGACCTCAGGCCCTACAGCACCCAGTCCATCTGAGGGCCAGAACAGCCAAACCAGCCAGGACATATTGTGTGGTACTGGCTTTCTGCTTGTCTGCTGTGTGATGGGCTCAGGGCTGGCTTAAGGACACCTCTTTCAAGACCTGAGCAGCAATTTTTGTTCTGCTCTGTTACAAATTACTTATCCACCTCTACCATTTGCCACTAGCACTAGTATGGGCACATATCTTTTCTCATTATTTATTGTTTCTATGTCCATAGACCATGACAGTGAAATAGAAATCAATAAAATAAACCAGATTTTTAAATACTGGGCTCAGAAAAACTTCCCTCTGCTGTAATTACAAATGTCAAATTTCATGACACATTCTTTTTAATAAGTGAGCTATAAACCTCTCAATAATGAGCCTTGTAATGGAAATGCTAAGTCTCTCTTTACTGCTGTGGCGTGAACTTGCTGCTATAATCAGCTATTTTTATCAGTTAGTTGATTACACCTTAGAAAAATGACTGCTGGCAGCACAAGTCCTGTTTCATTAGAGACACTCTTAAATACTCCAGTGTGGTAATACAACTGAGAGCTGAGAGGAAGAAGAGTGGAGGAGAGTGAGAGATATATTTAAAGAAAGATGGGGGAGAGGGGAAAAGTGTAAAACTTAGGGGGCAAGGGGAAGGAAGAGCGNTTGATTACACCTTAGAAAAATGACTGCTGGCAGCACAAGTCCTGTTTCATTAGAGACACTCTTAAATACTCCAGTGTGGTAATACAACTGAGAGCTGAGAGGAAGAAGAGTGCAGGAGAGTGAGAGAAATATTTAAAGAAAAATGGGGGAGGGGGAGAAGTGTAAAACTTTGGTGGCAAGGGGAAGGAAGAGCAAAATATGTGCAGTGGATGACAGTCTGCAGACTTGTCATTTCCAGCTCTCCCTAGCAATGAAAAATGCTGGGTTAGTTTTCACCCTGGGCTTTCTCTGCCCAAGAGCCAGTGACCTTGGCCACCCCAGGAATGTCAGCAGCTTTTGGACTCTTCCTGGGTGCCTGCCTCTCCAGACATTCCTGAAGTCCTGAGCTCTGTGGATAGAAGCCTACCCCCACCACTGCAGGCATTGTAAGTTTTCATTCTAGTTCGAGAAAACTTGTGATTTCCTGGCCATTTCAAAGGGTTTTTTCTTCTCCCTGGTTTCTCTGAAGACTTCAGCTGGCACATGTTCACCCACAGTAATGAGCCTGCAGATTCCTAAAGCTCTCTCTGACCTAGTTTGAGATATGTGGCACCAGTTTAGACCAGATAGTTTACACCCTTTCCTAAGCAAGTCATGAGTTTCTTTTACTGCTTTAAGTGTGTCCATGGTATGTTGAAAGCGTACATTATTTCCATAATATATATTTGCATAAATAACTTTCTAACTTTCAGTCATGTGCTCTAGAGAAGCAGAAGAGGAAGAATATGTGTCTTTTCCTGAAAAGTCTTTGAGAAACACAAGGTGCAATGCAAATGAGAAATATTGTATCTATTTTCTTCTCTTTAAAATGTAAACCTAAAACTTTTAAAGTTTCTTATTAAATTGCCATTAACAGCATTATCCATGCAGGTGCAGCTACATACTGAGTGTCCCAAGGATGCAGTGGCATCTTCTCTATGTTAGTCAGTGGGAGCTGGGGACATGTCTACAAAAATCCTGCATTGCAACAAGAGCTTTCACTTAAGAACTCTGTTATGATTTTGCTCAACAGTGCAGAGATGTGATGAAGGGAATCCATAAGACACTTATAATACACTGATATTATAACTGATTATATAAGTGATTATTGAAATGTGCATACATAATCCTCTGACCTTGAAAAAAACTACAAGTATATGTAGATGTAATTATGAAGGGCACATGGTTGCAGCATGATGACAAACAGTATTAAACATGCAAAAGGAAGGACATTCAAAGAGGTTTTTTGCATGTGCAGAATTTGTACCTTGTTTTCTTTTCTAGCTTCCCAGGCAACACTGTGCATATGTAGTTAATCATGTCTGTGTTTATACAGGCATATTGCAATTACATTCAAGTTTTCCTAACTCTTCCACATTTAAATGAGAACCATAATGCTGACCATTAGAGAGAGCCCAATGCTGTACTGTAAGGAGAGAAAACACAAACCCCATGGATCTTGTGTCAGTTACAAGATGATAAGACATAAATTACATGACTTTCTAACCGTAATCTCTCAAAAATACTTTTTAGCTCTATTCCCCCAAACCTTCAGAATTTAGCCCATTTGCTCTTCAAACTGCTTAAAAAATCCTACAATCTCGTATGATCCTGCACTGTTGCAGAACTTCCTCCTGACTTGGACAGAGCCAAGATTAGACCCAAAGCAAACTCTGTCCTCAGCCTTTGCTCACAGCATTTCTTCCAGCCTTAAGGGACCAAAAGCCAGCAAGAGCCATACCCTTTACAAACAAGCCCTTTTGTCTTCCCAAAGGACCCTTGTTCCACTTTTGTAGCCCAAAGATGCTGGGAAAGTAGAAAAGAATCCTAAAGAGACAAGAAGTAGAAATGAGATGCCTGTTTTATACAGTCAGTTTCTACCAATTTCCCTGCCTTAGGTCTCTAATCCCCTCAGATAAGACTTCAAAAAACACTTCTGCCTGAAATATGTCCTCACACCCCCAACACTGGCAGAATGCACACTTGCATGTACTAATTTGGCACAGGTTTAAAAATAAGGAAGAAAGAAAAAAAAGAAAAGTAAACCCCCTTTT
Organism: Orthonyx spaldingii; assembly: GCA_013397795.1. Lineage (NCBI taxonomy): Eukaryota > Metazoa > Chordata > Aves > Passeriformes > Orthonychidae > Orthonyx > Orthonyx spaldingii. The sequence continues at coordinate 2,962,407 of VZTJ01005188.1, read as the reverse complement.
TTCTTGCAAAAAAATAGTGCAAATTGATCCATTATATAAGGAGACCTATGCAAAAATGCTTTCAGCAAGATACACATTGCAACCTTGAGCCAGGCAGCCCCATTAATATGAGTGAAGGGGAGCCATCTGTGAAGGTGAGGCATTGCCTCAGAGTTTCACAGTAAGTATGAGCATCACATCCTCAGCCACGAGGCAAGTATATCACAGGTGTATTCTAGGGCAAGAGCACTGGAGCATAGAACAGAACAGAATAGCATCGCTCTTAAATAAATCTTTTCGTGGTTACAAAACAATTATAAGAGTTTTCAGAAAACTGCCCTGTTTTATTATGCAGAAAAAGTCTCCTCCACAATGTTGTGGAACAGCAATTCCCGCAAGTGACTGAAGTATAGCCACTACCTTTTTTTTGTTTTCTTTTTTTTTTTTTGAAGGCTTTAATTTGCTTGTTCTTTATGTTCATTGGCAGCCCTGCTAAAATGTATCTTTGCAACCTATTGTCTTAGGTAAGATTATATCAACAGCTCCAGAAGGACCACTTTTAAAAATAAATTCTGCTTTCCCTTATCATTGACAGGAATCACATTTACATATTCTCCTGGTGGAACTGATAATGCACCAGATGATTAATGTGCCTCGATGTAGTGATACCTGTAGACTGTTTGATCAATGTCTTGCAAAGAAAGTGTCTTTCATTCAGTATGCTCAGAGTCCAAAAACGCCCTGTGATTAATGTAACTAAATGTTTGGGGTCAGCTGAAGCTCCAGTTCTTGTTCCTGATTCAATATCAAACTAAAGATGGGTCACAGGAGAGTGGATTAGTCATGTGAAGAAAAAGTCTGAGCGTGCAACTTCAAACCAGCTCCTTAAGAGAATCTAAAGAAGAGTTCTAGTATTTTTTAGTTACTACTACAGTCATCTGAACCATTTTTTCATCTCATTGTTAAACAGAACAGCCCAACATGCTAAGCCTTTTAATGCCTGGATATTTTCAGTATAAAAATAAGTGGGTTTGATACAGTCCTTGGCATTGAAGTTTGGATTTATTCAGATTTATTTATTACAGTTAGTGAACCATGAAAATCCAAGTCTCTGAAGTTATTCCCCAAAGAAAGCACTTCATACAGTTGAAAGATAACAAAATATCTAATGAATACTGGGCCTTTTCTTGGTTTTACTTGATTATCTGGGGTAACACTGACTATTTCTGCTTGATCTTACATCAGCTGTTTGGTGCTTTGTTAAAAAGAGATGTGACATATAGGAAAAACAGGGACCTGCTGAGGGATGACTTTCCCTTCCACTCATATTTACCCTTTTCCTTGAATGTGAAGGAGGTATAAAAACCATTCAGCCAATGAGGGGAAATGTCTCCTCTTGCTACCCTGCCAGCTCTTTTCCCACCTTTGTCTCATTTCAAACACATCTCTGACCAGGAGGTAAGAAAGTAGGCTAAGGAAAGAGCTCAGATGCACACTCTCAGTTAGCTCCCTACGTGGTGGACTTGGTTGCCTTAGACTCTCTACAGTCATAGAAAGTCCTTGAAATTGAGATAAATCCAGGCCAAAATATGGCATGCTGGGACCAGATAAAGGCATCTTGTAGAACATGCTCAGGTTGGAGCTGGAACAACTCCTGGTTCCAGGAGAAGAAAGGTGATGTGCAACTCCCTTAGCCCCATGAACTGCTGCACTGCACCTCCCTCTCCTCAGCTCAGCACTGGTGTCACACACCACAGAAACAATGCCTTGTCAACATACAGGACATATCCTGAACTATATCCAGACCCACTGATGCAGAAACCTCCTCCTATGCCATGCTGCCCTTATGCTATTGAGTTGCCCATATTATAACCAGGCTTCATAAGGCCAAGTGATAGAGGAGATGGCATCATCTTATAAGCAACATTGGTCAAAAAGAAAGAGGTGGTGAGAGCCACCTGAAAATTGCTAGTTTTCGGTGTAATTATAGACCACAATGATCTCAAGACTAAGGCAATAAAAGAGCCGGTAAGAAAATGTATTACTGATGAATTTTCACTCGTCTGCATACGTCCTCAGAACTGAGTAAGACACCATTAAAAGTGTAGCCTGGGCCTTAAATTCCTGTGCTGCAAATGAGCATCTCTGGCAGCAAAGCCCAGTTTGTGACTTGCTGGAATTCCCAGCTGAGGAGAGCTCCAGGCGCTGACTCCCCGATCAGCCGATACCTGAAGGGAAGATGACAAACCTGGTACCTAGTTTACACTCATGAAAAGTAATCAGCTTCAGCAGCTTCATTTCTTACTTTCCTTACAGCAAACAAAGGTTTCAGGGCTGTGTCTTTAACTGCAGTGGTGCACAGGACATTCATTACCCTCTTTCTAATGTTTTCCTTAGACACAGCTTAATTCAGTGCTTCACAACTGCACTGTGGCCTTACAGCATCAAAACTGACCACAGCCTTCAACTTTAAGAAACTACAAGAGGCTCTGAGATTGTATTTATTATTCAAGAAAAGCTCAAGACTAATAAACATATCGTAAATACTAATATAGCTGCAAAAGCTAATTAATGAAAACTATTATGAAAAGTGTTATCAATAATTTTAGGAATAACGTACATGCATAATGAATGAATTTTGCCCAGGGGTAACAGCTTGCATCTTGGCCTGATTTAGTATGGAGAAACAGCATCATAATGAAAGGCAGAATTATCACATAGTATAACTGCTAGCTTTATCACTGCTTGGTAGGATCCTAAAACTGTCATCAAAATGTTAAAATTACACTCACTTAAATGATCTCTGTAATGCAGAACTATGTGCATGTGGATTTATTGCCCTCAGAATAACGTGAACAACTTCACCATCACTGATTTGTAAAATGCTAATTATTCTGCTATAAAGATATACATCAAAATAAAACAAGATGGCACTTTTAAAGAGGGTAGGCTTGAGGCAGGAACTTTACCAAATACTCTGTCTTGATTTTAAATATGGGTGAAACTATTTATTTGTCATTTGAAAGGCTTGGGGTTTCCTATTTAATTTCTTGGGTAATTTTGTAAACGATATTAACTTAGGCTACTACAACATAAGGGATCTTTCAGTTTTTGAGAAATATATTTGATCTGCTTTGTCCACTGCCAGAATAAGAAGTTTAAAGTGACTTCCTTGCTTCGGGAAGAAGTTCAAGTTACAAAATGTAATCAATCCCTGAGAAATGACCTAAGAGTCTATGTCTCTTAAGGGACTAATTCTGTCTGCACATACCCAAACTAAATGGAATAATAAAATGGAGTTACTTTATAACAGAATAAATGTATTGGGAAAATAAGTGATTGTTTTTTACACACTCTTATATTTAAATTTCATGTAGACCATATATGCTCAGCACAAAACATTACATCTCTAGCAAGGTTTTGCCACTATGCTAGAGATTTTATTGCACCTCAGTGCACCTGCTTTTCAGTAAAACTGCTTTTCGTCACCAAATGCCATCTAATTGCATATGAGTCATTAATGCACAATATAGCAATGTTTTAAATTATATGGGCTCATAATGGATTACATAAAATATGAACAGTGTTGTTCATCAAAACCCTAACTTCACACCTACCAACATTATTTAATTAAAACTATTTGTTAGAAGGAATGGATTTAATCCAGTCTTATCTCTAGAGAGACTTCAATGTAGCCTTTAAGGTCCTCATTCTGCAAGGATGCTTCCATCCTTTCAGATTCCATTTCAAGGTCTTAGGTTTTTCAGATTTCCAGACTCATAATTCAGTAAACACAAACATTTGCAGATATGAAGGTCTGATAAGAAATCCTAGCTCATCCACTAAGTGTCTTCCTCAGTCTTATGTGTTAACAAATTTATTTAAGCAACTTTGCAATGCAATATATAGAGAGAGCTGGGAAACTGGGGAAGGAGGCACAAGTATGTGTGTAGAGGTAGAAACAAAATAATCAAATTTCAATAACAGTCAACAGTGGCATTCTAACAGTACCAACATCAGAAAAATCCTGGAGGAAAAGTTAATCTGATAGAATATTACTATTTATTGGTTGCTATAGCTTTGTGGAACCCTCATATATATTTGCAGGATGCCTGTACAAAGTTCTCTAGTTTTTCCATGAACTTCAAAGGGTTTTCACCTCTCTGCCCTATTTTCATAGGGCTACTGTGAACACATGAATAAGATTTAACTACTCCTCAACTCCATCCTAGGCCAAGTAGGATTTACCTAATATTCTCTAACAAGAAATATTTCAGTTCCAAAATCAACTCAGTTCTGTTGCAATTCATTAGAAATGCTTTCCTTTTTCAGAAAATGCTCAATTCTATAAAATCCAACTACAATGCTCTTTAAAAAAAAGCATCTCTGCTTTATTCATCTCAGGCAAATTAGTTTCTTCAAAAGCACATGAGCATATTGGGAGGAACACTTGGAAATGATTGCTAAAGAGGAAGGTTGCATGGGGTACATCTTCTAAGACATTGAAGAATGGAAGCAAATGGGAGTGAATGAACAAATTAATGATTAAGGAAGATTTTTTTTATTTATTTATTCTGGAAGCTCTGTCCAGCTTGGCCTCCCAGGTTCGAGTAATCTTTCACTGTCAACATATGCCATGAGATTGATTCAATTAAGATTAGCGGCACTAGAGAAAAAAAGTGGCATGGTTTACTTTTGATTAGTATTGTCTTTCCTCCCATCTCACAGTGGCTGTGACCCCTACAACCAAGATAGTTTAAATATATTAGATGATGAAAGTAAATCATTTGTCCAGTGTGTATAAGCACAAGAGGAAACAAGCTTAATTGCCACTTATATTTTAGATGCTTTTATATCTCCTCAAGGATTCTCTTTTCCGTTTCACATATTGAATTTAATTGACTTACGATTAACTCGTGCTCATATCTAAAATAGGGACAATGGTGTAGTGCTGGAAAAAAAGGGCAGGGTACTGAATACAGTTTACTGCATGAAGTAGTGTAATTCCCAATATAATTACCTTTGAAGGTGGATTAGTTTCTATCCTTCTTGCATCTGAAGTGCTTTAAGAGTATATAAAGGACACTTAGTTCCCATATCACACATTAGCAGGTAGATTACATTTGAAAATTAGCTGAAGACTCAGGGTGTTCATCTTCCTGCTGTCACTAGCAAGGCCTACATTTTCTGCTGCTACAAATGGGATAAACTGTCTTGAAAACAATAGAACCAGACATACTTACAGTAGATGAGATTTTGACGGAAAGCCTGGTTTTTGGGTTTTTTTTCCTTACATCAGAATGAAGAAGGAAGCTAATTCCCATATTATCCATTCTAGAGAAAAATGTTATGGCATTTTTTCTATTTTGCACAGTCTCCTAGGACACAGAAAGATGAAATAATTTAAATAAGACAGGTATCTTAGGCTTCATGGTAACACAGATAATAACAGGTAAAGGAGCACCATTTGCCACTGTAGTTATGTTTCTGTCACTGCATAAAAAAGTTTTATTCAGTTCAACAAAATAGACCATAAATCTAGTGCACAGTGTATATACGTGTGGTGCCTTTATGTTTCTGGAGCTAGCTATAAATTAAAAGTTAACTATTACATCTCTTTTAATTACAAACAAACTGAAAGAGGAAAAATCTCACCCTTAAGTGTTATAACACAAAAACTGCAGACCAATGTTGGCCAACAGTAGCTTTTAGGAACATTGTCTTGGCCAGCCAAGGGCTGATTCTGACACAGAGATGAAGTTTCTTCTGAGTTATGCTACAATTTCAATCATGGCACAAAGATGTAAAAGGTACTTACTAGCACTCACAGTGTTTTATAGAAATATACGTAAATCACAAATATTTCTTTTCCTGACATATCTGAGGTGGGATCCTTGTCTGGATCCATGGCAAATAATACTGGTCGAAGGTTGATAGGTAAAGGCCTTTTCTCTTTGTCCCAAATTCATATTCCAAACCAGTCTCGGCATTGAGTGTAATGAAATCAGAAGTCTCAGTTCAGTCCCTTGTGGCATTAGTTCACATTATAAAATCATTACACATCATTTGACAATGTTGTGCACTGTTAGCATAGAGAAGAACTTGTTCTGTGTCTCTGGGGGAGACGGTCCCCACAGAAAAGATCAGGTTTGTGTGTGATGAGGAGGTGCAGGGGGGAGTGCAGCTGGCTGGTTGATAATGAGCACTTTGATGTTTAGCGTTTTTACTCCCTTAACACTCATCAAGACCAATATTTGTCAGAATACAAAGAGGGGAAAAAAGTCAAATTGTTGTTTTCTAAAAGGGCAACTGAGTAACATTTACCTAGTACAAGTTTAAAGAGAAATTCAGATGTTGGAAAATACACCGAATCTATTAAAACACCTTTGTCTGTTGCTATTCAAAACATCTTTGACTATTGCTAGGCTGGAACTTCAATGTAAAAACATGGATGTTTTCCTATTTCTTTTCTTTTTTTCCCTTTTAAAGGCAGATTTACAGCATAACATCTGATCTCATACACTTGTCACCATGATACTCTCCAAAGGCCCCGAAGACAATGGAACCTTCCAAGTCAAGTGAAAGAATGAGTGTTGGCAGACTGGGTGTCTAACTCTGCATCTGTGGGGATTGGAAAGCACAGGCAGAGTCTGCCTCAGCTCCAGTCTCCCCAGCATAAACACAGTGGGCTGTTTATAGCATGCTTCCACAGCTTGCAGCAGCATATCTTTAATTACTAGGAAAGAATCCTATCTTTAATTGTAGTTGAAAAAATAAGTCTCTTTGCAGGCCACGTAGCAGGCTCTTTCTCAAGTGGATTGAGCCACAATTGTAATTGGAATATAAAGAAGCAAGGACAAATAACTAAGCAGTTAATTAGCTCTGCAGTTTTAGTTAAAGGCTACATTGCGTTTTCAGTCATGGAAGAATCACCATTGCGAAGAGCATGGCTGAAACTCTCTGGACAGCTGGAAAACCCAGTCCCCAGGGGCCACCTAGAGTGCTGTAACTGCAAAAGCTAAGGGTGGTAAAGTCAGGGAAAGCTGGCTGGAAGACATCAGTTTGCTACAGCATGAGAACCTCCTCGTGTGGGTCCCATGACAAGGATGCAAGTTAAGACCAGAATTTGCCCTGTCTAAGCCACCTGTTCCTACCCTGTCCTCCCTGCTCCTCCAACGGGGTGAAATAGTTCAGGGGAGGCCGGACAGGAGCCAGGACCATGTTGGGGAGAGAGGAGCACAGGAGCCCTACTTAGCCAGGTCCAACCACAGCAGAACTAGGGCCCTAATAAGTATGTACTGAACAATCTTGGCTCTGGCCTACCTTAAACATTATAGCAATTGATTTACAGTGGACTGAAAAGCCTGCCACATCCCTTGACAGAAAACCTAGGGTTGAAAGCATCTGGATCTAATTAGTAGCCACCAGCCTAGGGCCCACTAAAGCCATGGCTCAGGCCTAGAACACCATTAACATCTGGATTTGGAGGCAATTTCACCAAGCAACTTGCACTTCCTTCTATGTCAGCCACCTCTCAAGGCCTTTGATTTGGGCTTCTGCTCCATTTTCATAATTTCTCTGAAATTAATATACCACAGCTTGCTTTTATTTGTAAGACTGATGTTCTGATTTAGCCTCAGTACTCAGACTTTTTAAAATAGAGCAACCCTGCTCATGCTTACCCTGATAAAATGAAATCAGGAGACCTGACAATACTAAACACACTTTAGGTAATCATAAGCAGGTTTATCTACTGTTTACCTCAGTGTAAATATTTTCAAAACAAAATTAGGGAATAAATGACTGTTCCAAATTGTTCCAAGTCCTTTCTGCTTTAAATTGCTTCTCCAGCAGCTGTAGTCTGGGGGTGGAGGGGACAACGGGTCTTGGAGATATCTGGCTTCATTCACCATTCACTCTTAAATGGTGTAACAGTTTTATGGCCTTTCCTTAATGATCACCCATTGTGTAATGGATTGCCAATCAAGGATCACTTAATGACAAAACAGAATAATTTAACCCCTATTCAAATGACAATGCCCAGAATTGCCCACGTAAATGTCTTTACACAACAGAAAGTTTTTCAGCTGAATGAGGTAAATAACATTAACAAGCTATTATCCCATAGCTCTTCCTCGCCAGTTACAAAAGACCGACCTTTGAACTTTGAACTTTTTCTTTGACTGATCGCGACCATTATAACATTTGTGTTAGTCATTTAAAACTGCAGGTGTAGCCACTTACAATACCTAATAAAACGTGTAGGCTTCAAGGGAGGAGAAACTCGGGGCTCACAGGAACTTAACTGCAAGAATTAGCAAGAGCATTTCAAAAGAATTAATGTCCCGTAACTGTCCCGCAGCAATGAGGGGCCTGGCACAGCAGTGGCTTTGCTGCCCGTGTCCCATCAAAGCAGCTCCTGGCAGCTCGGGGCAGTGGCCGGAGCCGGGGCAGCTGCCCAGGAGCCTTTGGGGTGATGCCTCTCACCGACCGTCCCGTTCTAAGGTCGCTCTGGAAAATGTCACTTGGGTTGCTAAATCACCCAGATAGTCTTTAAAAAGTAGTTATCACTGCAGTGCTGATTGTGCCACCAAGAGACAAGTGTGTAGTGCACACTGTCAACTTCCCAATCAGGGAAAGTTGGCATTACCACTTTGTTTAGGTGACTGACCATAAAGTTATGAAAAAAGATGAAACAAAGGGCTTGAACGTGACGTTAAGAGACAGGAACTGGTGGGCAGGAGGTCTATAAATACCTGCTCTGTCAGTGGAATACACTTAGAAAGAGAGAGGAGGTATTTTCAAATCGGATACAACCCCCAAGAATCTACAACAGGCCAATGAACATTCTGGGAGCTCTACAGAAACTAAAATTAGTGAATACCTGGCTTCCTTTAAACCACAGCCTGGGGTTTAGTGAACTGGCACAGTGTAGGAGGCAACCGTTCTGCACCTCATTCCCCGAGTTTGATTTGAAAGCGAATGAAAAGACAACCTGCACAGCAAAAGTTACACATGGCACAAAGTTCCAGGACAGCAAGGCAAGCATCTTACTCAATCTATACATTTTTAAAAAACTGAAACCAACTAAAGATGAGTGCAAAAATATGTAGATGTTCACTGTTTTTCACCAAAAGTGAATTTAAAAGGCAAATCAGTACAACACAACCACTAATTGAAACCAGATTTTAAATTTGTACAGTATCTATAAGACTCACTTTACAAGAACAGGCGCAATATATTTTGATTTATTTAGACAGTCTGAAATAAACCACCTATGTTCCAGATAAAAGTTTCAACATTATGATCAATTCTATGACAAAAATATGCACAATGCATTTGTCTAGTAATAAATTTAAAGACATTTGAACATGGTTGTGGACATATTGCAATTACAGAAATAAGGTAACTTGATCAAATGAAGTGTTCACTTTGAATCATTCATGCAGCTCGATTTAAATAATTGAAATGGTAACTTTATTAATGTTTTCAGTTGAAAATAATATCTACTAATGTAATAATATTTTAGATAATTAGTACATAAGAGGAGCTAATCTAATATAAGAAAAAAATGTAAAATAAATCAGATATTAAGAATGACCACTAGATCACCGCCAGCCTCTACGGGAATTTGGGAATTACAAACCTATACTGTTTTTAAAAAGCTTTTTTTCTTTGCCATGTTTTCTACTGATGCCTCACAGAACCAGGCTGACCTTATCAGAAAAAGCTCACAGATCTGCTCTCTTGAGTAGCTCATATAGTCACATGCATATAAGTATTACAAATCTCACCCCACCTCAAAAACAAACAAAATATACCCCAAAAAAAATAACCAACAAGACAAGACTTCATACCTAGTAACCAATCAGACAAGTCCTAAAGACCTGGTCATGGGGCCCTAAGCCGTAACTAGAGATGGAGTTCCTGTCTTGGTACATAAATACTCAGAAATTCAAATTAAACCATCTCTCTGTAATGCCAGAACGGATGGCTCACAGATCCAGATGGGGATCAGCAGACCTGTCCATTTCAGTCACTGCTTTAAACAAAGAACAAGTCAGGAGTGTCCAAAAGTTTGTAAATCTGTAGCAGGTTAACTGAATGAGATGTTCTTTGTCACGAAAGAAGACACAAATCCACCTCTGTGATAAACATATTTCTGGCAAGTTCAGTAGAGATGATAAAGGAAGAAGGAAATACACATTTTTTTTCTGAGGAGAAGCTGGCTATGCGTTCCTACGCAGGCATGTCCCTGTCTCTGTTGTTCCTCTGCAAGGAGAAAATATTGCAGCATTAGAGCTACCAGGACAGCTGGGCCAGAAACAGCTTCCACCCAGAATCTCCCAGTTGCAGTCTGGTTAGCAAATCTGGACCTAACTAATATGTCACATACCTTGATGAAGAGAAAGGGAACAAAAGCTTCAATAGAATTCCAGTGTTGACTGATTCAAGACCAGACACTTCTCACCATTTCTGGTATCCACCTCCAGAAAGGAATGGAATCCCACTGCCAGTGTTTATTTCCCAATTTTCATTAACTTTCTTGTGTTTAACATAAAACACACCCACACATTGTATCGGAAGGAACTATATGCCACACAGAATGGTTTAGGGATGCTTCAAACTGCCTATGGTGTCCCTGACATGACTAGCAAAGGGCTGAGCCAGAACAAAGGAAGTTTAAAAAGAAATTTACACTTATTCTGGAGGCTGACATCACTTCAGATGTTAGTTTTGGAATAGGTATGTTGGACAGACCAATACACACAGCTTGTACATTGAAGCATTTTCTTTGAGGCCAAAGAATCACAAGAGAAGTTTAGGGAAATACCAAATATTCAAAATCACTGATAGCCCTCAACTTTGCTGTGAGATGGGCACAAACCACACTTCTAGTAGGGCTCTCTCTACTTCCCCAGGATCCCTGTTACAGGTTACTTGAACTGCCTGGTGGCAGCCACAAACCCTGACCCGTGTGATGCTCCAGCTTGCCGGGGGTGAAGGCACACACACAGATATCGTCTCACAGGGATCTGACATGGCCTTATCTCAGGCCTTTTGCCGTCGACATTTGTCACCGGTTCAAAAGTTATTATAGCCACCATCTCCGCTTAAATTTACAGATACGTTTTAATTAATGGGGGGAAATGTGTTTATCTCCTCCGAGCAGTGCCTGGCTCCCAAGCGCTGGTTATCTGCGGTGTGAAATTTAGGCTGACAAGAATCAGCGCTTCCCACGCCGCAGCTCCGCGCCGGGCGGGGCCGGGAGCCGCTGCCTGCCCGAGCCCTGCTCACACAAGTGTGCAGAGCACATCTGCCCGGGCTCCGGCAGCTGGGGCCGTGTGACCCATTCAGCGTCAGAGAGGGAAATTAACGGGAAAGGGTTTAATTGTGAGTAAACAATACCGCATTACGGAGCGGTAAGCACAGCAGCAGGGACCGAAGGGCCGAGCATTCAATCACAGATGTGGCCGCTTCGGTGCTTTCACTAACGATCTCCCTCCCCGTCTGTACGGTCCGGCCGGGCTTTCGGCTCTTTCGGGCTTTAGAGCCTCTTCTCTTCTGCCCGCCTGGGGCTGCGGATGCCCAGGTCGGGTGCGGGCTGCCCGAGCCACTGCGGCTGGAGCACTGCTGGGAGAACGAAACACTGCCCACCGCCCACCTCACACACCTAGAGAGGGGCAAACAACGTCAACAGACAGCATCAGGAGCACACCAGACAACTCTAGTATTTTTCTTAAATAATAACATGTTTCTTTCTTTAAAATTGCCAGCTGGCTAAATTTGTGTCACACCCTCACAAACGCATAGGCCTGGGAAGCCTGGGTGCAGATGATTTGGGAACAAGGAGTTGGTAGACATGAATAATTACCCAGATTCTGAGTGCCCTTGAACATATTGTTTCAGCTTATTGGAGGTAAATCTGCGGAGCTGGAGCAGTTTCTGCCCCGGCCGCTGTGCCTTAGTTTCCATCTTCACGAAATGGGAAGTGTTCTGATTCAAGTGAGCAAGAGACTGTGGGGATTATCTGCAGATCCTCTGAAATGGTGAAAGACACACGCCAGCTGAATAAAATTTATGAGGGAAGGTACCGAATTCATGTTCATCATCTTGTTTCTTTCTTTTCCCTTCACACCCATTCTCATTGCTTATTGATTTTTGTTTCCAGCTGACAGACGACCAACAGCCTACATTAAGACAACAGCAACTGAAGCATCAGAAAATTCAACATCACTATGTACCATTAAGAAATCTGCTGTTTGATGATGCACATTTACCACTCCAAGAAGTGCCTTAGGGAGATCCAACCACTTCTGAAGGGGGACTAGTACTAGGTGGGTGGGCTTCAAAAAAACACTGCTCTGCATGATGTCCAGTAGGAGAATCCCTCTCAAAAACGGTGAGATGGATGAGCTGTCATCAATCCACTTCATTCTCTGCTTTGTGGGACACTCATAAAATGGGCGAAGGACAGTTCTGGTTTGTTCAACACAGGATAAAAATGCACAAAAGGTGATTGACATGAAGAAACTGCAAGTGTAGTAAACTAAACATATGCTTCTGGAAGCACTGATCTACTAGAATAACTCAGTCGTGTGTATCCTTGAGTTGCTGAAAGACTAACCACCACTTTAAAACAATTGAAATCCCTATATATTGTGAGTATAAGCTCTTAATTAATTTGCCATGTTACATGTATCAACAGCTAGACAGAAATGGAGCTTAACAGCAATTTATCTTCAATTGGGTTTTGAAGCCAACACAAATATTTCTTCATTTCACCCTGCTTTTGACTCACTATGTAAGTAGAAGCAAAAGGGCCCAAACCACTGCTGACACTAATGTCATAAAAGGTGTAACCTGGCTTAAATCCGTGCCACCGACTCTTCCTGTGCCAGCAAAGAACTGGGATCTCTGTCTTCACTTGTGACACTGCAATTAAGAGAGTTTGATGTAGGAATAATTATGAATGAACTCACAAGACTCTCACCCTCTCATGAAGTGTCACAGGCAACAGGCTTGCATGGTCCCAAGGCTGCATTTTGATTGCTAGACAGACATTCCCCCTTACCTGTTACAGAAAATCAACTGTGCTCTCTCACCAAACACACACACACTGCACAAACCCTGCACAGAGGTTTCCAGCAAGGTGTTCCCACTTCTCCTGAACCCAGAGTGGAACAGGAGCCTCTGCTCTGGGCTGACAGTAGCTCCTTCCCATAATGCAATCCATGGGGGGAGCAAAGCTCCAGCTGGGCTTCTGCATGCATAGGACACGCTCATTAAATCTACTAGAGGTTCATCTGAACAGAAAGGATTAAAAACAAAACAAGAGCAAACCATAGTAACACCACCCCCACACACACATACACACCAAAAAAAAAAGTAAAAAAAAATTTAGAAATAAAAAGAGGAACATGCGCAGGAATTAAGGATTCCCCTGCTTTTTCTGTCCAGGCTTTTCTGTTGAGATTTTCACCAAGAACATTACCAGGGTTTTGTGCTGATGAACACAGGCACCTCGTACTGTGACTTGGCCATTGCATTAGTGTTATACCACCAGGGCTCTTAGCCTAGGCTTGACTTGAGCAGGTAAAGAGGGAATTTCCTTCAGCTTTTGCCATTCAGCTCCACACAAATATTAATAAAGCAACTCTCCAAAATCCAGATGCTCAAACCTGAGGAATGGTTACAGAAGGGCAGCATCTTCAACAGACTCAAGTGAAAGGAGAGACAACCTTGCTGAGACAGCTGGTCCATATTTGTATTCTCCAGTTTATTCAGTCTTCCTCTGATTATTTCATTAGCTCTTCACTTTTTTAATGAGTGTAATCCCACAACTCCCCAAGCATGCACATTCTACAGCCTGTCCCTAGAAATTAACTCCCTCTGCCTTTTATAAAGCTCCATCACAAACAGACTGCTCCACACCGCACAACATATCCGTGTAACTAACACAATTTGCCAATTTGCCAAAGGGTAAAAAACTCTAAGCTCCCTTTATTTGTCTTGCTGCTGAGTGATCTCAGCCCCAGTGACTAAGAGTCAAGCAGCGAGCTGTGGGGAGATGCCATGCTGCAGCTAAACTCACCTCAGCTGCAAGCAGCAGAGCTGCCATCTTGCTAATCAGCTTTAATTTAGCTGTCTCACAGCTTCATAAGTAAATAAAGACTTACTTAGTGTCAGAAATATCAGTATTTAACCGTAGAGTTTAAAAAGTATGGTAATTAAAAGAGTGCCACAAGTCACAGCTCTGTGCAATCCTAACAGATTGTAGGGTTTGCCTTTTTGAACCTCTCAGCACGTTTAGAAACTTGAGTAAAACAACAAAAGGTGTTAATAGCTTTAAGGGGAGCACCATGCTGATAGATTACCCATTATGGTTATCCACTCACAGCGAAATGGCAAATAGGTTTGATCAATTCGATTTTAATGTAAAGTGGAACTTGAAAAAACCAGCAATGAGCAAAGAGAAGACCTTTTGTTGCTAATGTGTCTGAAAAAAAGCACTTAATTGAGGTCATAATAATATTAGCAGTTATTCACCATCAATAATTCAGCCTTATTTATTACTACATGGTAAAGTTCTGTCAAACAGGAATCGTTCAGGCTTTGTTATACATGTTAACATGAAGCTAGCTGTTGGATGATTGGTATATATTTCACCAGCTGCTCAAAACTGCGGGATAGCAAGAACTAATGATATTCTTTCTTGGTCCTTGCATTACACAATAGTTAATTTGCTGCATGCAGAAATATACGTTACAAATATAATAGTCCCACATAAAGTATGCATAATAAAAAAAGCATTATATCTGAAACAGTGACTGACTAATCTTGCCTGAGCTATCTGTCATATGGAAAACAATTTCAATTCCTGCATGATTTAGTACTCCTGCAGCAGGAGAAACATAAATTCTGCCTTTTCACACACTTCTAGTCACCTGTGATTAGTTATCTTTAAAAAATCTAAACGAACGTATAATTGTACAATTATAGATGCAAACTCCAGTGTTAAAATTTAAAACCTATTAGTCTCGTAAAATGGCTCATTAATCTCTGGGTCTTAAAGGACATACTTGTCCGGTAATGAGCCAAATGCAGGAAATATGTGTGTGATAGTGGATGAGGGAATTTTACCTCTTAAGTATCTTTTTTTCTTTTTTTAACCTTAGAATAATTTTATTCCTACAAAACCTGTTTACCAAACACAAAGAAGTTGTCAGTGACAAAGTCGGTTGTAGTTCTCTGGTCATTAACTATGGAAATAAGCTGTTTTGAAGAGATTCGTTTTTCCTTATACACGATATTCATGGGTTTATAACAGCTATATAATTACTGACTGGAACTGCAACCAGAAAGGTTGGGCAGGAATATTGATCTCTCCGTGTCTGCTAATGACCACTTCTCTGCTGCGCTGATGGAAGGAAGACTTCTATTAGATTTTTACCACCTTCCTTAAGGAAAAAAAAAAAAAAAAAAAGGGAAGAAAAAAAATAAAGGAAAAGAAAGATCATAGGGGCACCTGTGAAAAACAAAGCGTATCCCAGTTAGACACTGTCAGGCAGCGTTTGGTGCGGACAGTTCGGGAGCCCAAACCCAGGGGCGGAGCGCGGGGCAGGGCTCGCCGGGGGGTGATGGATATGGATATGGATATGGAAGCAACCCCTGAGCGGGGGGAGCCGCAGCCCCTCCGGGAGCTAATCCACTTGGCAGCAGCGAGATGGCTCCTTGAAGGAGCTAAAGTAGACTGACACAATGGCCTGCGAGGCATTAAAATGTAGGAATTAAAAACTGTTAAATTGCACAGAGGGATTCTTAACCTCAGCCCTTTGGCAACACAGTGATGTTTCTTCCCTTTTCTTCTCCCTCGCCTTTTCCTGAAAGTGCCATACACAGTAGATTTTTTTTTTTTTTTTTCCCAAATGCCTCACTCATCCGACCACACTAATTCTGGAGGCCAGTTCCCTGCCGTACACAAACCCTCTTAATGATGGGAGTCAAGCATCTGAAATAGCGCCTCAAAAATAACTTTGTCTTCTCCTGGCTGCTCCTGCCCCTCGCCTGCTCTTCTCCCTGCCCTATTCCACAGCCATGGTCAAAACAGGCATCACTCAAAAGCACATCTGGATTCACAGATCTGGGCCCTTTAGTCCTGCAAATGTAAGATCTCCAGACAAGCCTTTCTCTGCAGCTGGGGCTGTGCAGATTCCCCGCACCATTTGAATAAGAAAGGTGAGGCTCTGTGTCGTTTAAACCGACAAGCAAATGTTCAAAGCGATTTTAAACTGGGGACAATTATGGTTTGCCCTGGAGCTTAAATGGATGTGGGCTTTTAAAATGTTTTTTGCCTTTTTTTCTTTTTCTTTCCCTGAAACAAAAGTTATCCTCAGGCTCAACAAACTGACATGTGGTTCCTGACAATAATAGGGTATCACTCAGCCACTTTGTAGAGAGCTGCCAAAAGAGACTCGTCTTCTTCCCTAGCTGGTGGGCTGGTTTGGGGTTTTTGTTGTTTTTAAACAGCGTGACATTTTAAAAGTTATTAGAGCATTAATGCTGCTTTTTAATGAATTAAGCTTTATAAAACTACTGATATGGAATTAACATAAGTTTACCTCTGAATGCAAGTCTCTTTTTTTTTCTATTTTACTATCCATTACTTCATTAAATCAACACTGAAAAAGACTAGCCTTGCCAAATTTCTCACTGCACATTCCACTGTTTGCCTATGACAGTATTTGAATGTGCTTATTATTTCTAGTAAAGCCCTTATCATTTTCACTGTGAAATTTAAATCACCCTGATCCAACTCTTCTTAGCTAAAGTCAGCTTTATCAACCACAAGAGATGTGGGATTTTAAAAAGATCTGAGTAAATTCACATTGTTTGGATAAACTCATTCAGGGGGTTCAGCAAATGAAAGCTGAAATAGATATGTATTCCAAGGAGGTTATGGACTGCTCAAAAACAAAGAAGTTAAAGCATAATTAAAAAAAGAAAAAAAAGTTAATAGTATCAGTATCTTTTTAATGAGGGCATTCACAGATCAGACTTTGAATTGGTATTTATGTGCCTCCACAATAATTCAAGTGAGAAACAAAAAAAAAAAAAAAAAAAAAAAAAAAAAAAAAAAAAAAAAAAAAAAAAAAAAGAAAAACAACCCAAAACATTAAATTGTTTACACAAAGGTATTTATTTTTTTCTACAATCCACTCTGCTGTGTTATCTGGTCAGTGTTGTGCTATCAAAAAATGTTAAGGGCTGCATTTATGCATTATCCCACAATTTAAGTAACTGTGTATCATGTATATTTAAAACCATCTCTCTGTAGTTTTAATTATCTCAGTCTGCAGGGACAAAATGCAGCTCCCATGCCTGAGACTGAAATGAAAGTGCTGCACGCTGACAGCTAAGATGTCTGTCCTAGCTTGTTGAGATTTCCTGTAAAATTTGCATTGAAAAGGCAGCTTTAAATATACTTAAAATAAAAAGAGCATTTGCATCTAATTTGCTACACTTGCAGTATTAAAGTTTTATCTGAATAAAGACATGTCAAATGGATTTATATAGTTAAGCTGATAGCTTTTAAAGTCAACACAGTAACATCAGCTAGATTCAACAAAGTAATGGCAGCAGCTAATGGCATTTATTAGTTTATCATCATTTACTTAAAAACCATAACGCAGATCATTTTATTTTCACATTACTGTTTGTGATTCTTTGACTCAGTTTGCATTGATTGCACAAATTATGGCAGAAACTGACATTTATCTAACAGAGTTTTCCAAGCTATAAATGTTGGCTTTAGTGGGAAGCAATTGAACACTTGCCACACAATGGTTTGAGCCATGCTAGAAACAACCATCTTCAAATAAACACATTTGGCAACCATTTTAAAATACGATTGTTGCTTGTCTGATAATGACAGAAGGGTTTTTGTTACTGATAAGGCTCTTATTACAAACCACTGCCTATGTAATCTACAGCTTGATCACACAAAGTGCTAAGCACACTCACCCAACCCAGCGAAGAGCTGAAGCATTAAGCTTTGT
The DNA here is from genome assembly GCA_013397795.1 of Orthonyx spaldingii. NCBI lineage: Eukaryota > Metazoa > Chordata > Aves > Passeriformes > Orthonychidae > Orthonyx > Orthonyx spaldingii. The sequence goes on along the minus strand of VZTJ01005188.1, from coordinate 2,944,369 downwards.
TTTGAAGATATGCATAATAGCAAGCAAGTCTTTTACAGTGTTTCTCTTCTGCAGGCATCAAAGAACTTCACAATAGAGATCATCTCTGTTTACACGGAAAGAAACTGAGGCTCAGAGAATCCAAATCACACCCAGTGCTGCGGTGGGACTTGATGATGTGAGTCCCAGTTTAGTATTCTGCACACTAGGTTTTACTGCCACCTTACCCTCCTGTGGACTTCAGAGTGTCACCATCTCTTGCCCAAACTTCAGTGGAGCTACCTGCCAAAAGTACATGCTTATGATAAAGATTGCTGAAGGGTCCAGAATATTACAGAACAGTTTTTTGACTCTAAATCCATGGTTAAAACAGGGCTTATGCATTATACTCTCAGTTCTGCTAGATCCACCTTGTTACCCCTCTTTTTAGCAATAATTGATGAAGCCAAAAACTTACCATGAAACACTCAGCAATATTTTATTGCCCCCATAAAAACTAGGCACACATATATCTTGGTTTGTAAATATTATGGGTGCGGACACCTACATGTCAACACTCCGTTTTACAACTGCATTTGAAAATGACATCACCAGTTTCCAATCATGAGATCTACTCTCCTCCCTGGTGACATCTGTGCCTGTTCTTCAGTGGAAGAAAAAAATCCAGGTGAGCTGGAGATAGGGTTTATTTTCAGAACTGTGCATGGAGGTCAATATTCTTGATAACAGGAGGCCCATGTCTAATTTCTCATGTCACATCCCAGACCATAATTCCAAAGAATCACCAGCTTCTCTCTTTTTTTGTCTTCGTTTTTGGGTTGGGGTTTTTTTTTGTTTGTTTGTTTGGTGGTTTTTTGGGTGGGTTGTGTTGTTGTTGTTTAGTTTGATTTGTTTTTTTGGTTTGGGTTGGTTTTTTGGTTTGGGGTTGGTTTTTTGGTTTTTTTTTTTTTTGTAGCAGATCATATTCCCAAGAAAAGTGACAATCACAAGTCACATTTGGCAAGAATTTGAAATGATCGTGCTTTGTTTCATGCCATTTATTATAATTCTCCCATAGCAATGGGCTTTGTTCTACTGTGTCCTCACCCTGAACTCTGGCTTCTATTTCAGTACACATTTGTAATTCTCTGTCCCTGGGCCGAAGAGCACAAACCTCTGGCTCACCAGAACAGCCTGAGACAGCTGGAGCAATGGTTTCTGAGGCATACCCATCCTTCTTGAATCACCACCTCACAGCTGGCCAACTTTCTTATGTATAAATGCTGGATCGGGCAAGAAGAAGAAAGAAGGAACTAAAAACTGTATTGACTTTCACTTGCAGCCCCAGCCTGACCTCATTCCATTCACCAGCAATTCTGTTCTGGTTTAAACAGTGTCTGGATCCACTATTTATAAAGTTTTATTTAACTGAAGATTACTTCTGAAAAACTACTGCAAAAACTTATTTTGGGGGAGAAAATTGAATAAAAACTTTATTTATTTTGCTGTATAGGCCCTCTTCCTTCAACTGAAGGAACACAAGTGTAACCTACTAAAAATACACACCATATCTTACAGTCATTTCAGTCATGCTGGACAGAATGACAACCCCCGAAGTTTCCATTGTGCCACAGAGACATGATGTGTTCTCATTGGGACTGGAGGAGAGACAGTGCCTCCAGCAAGACACCTCCAGAGGAGAATATTACGGCACAAGTGTTCTGAAACAAAAGCCTAGAACCAGGTAGCTACAGCACTGCAAACAGCATCACTGCTTAAGAAGTAGGGCAGCTTAAAGGAGGAGAGAGAGTTCTATTCAAAGTCAGAGAGAAAAAAAACAACCTCTTGGTTTCCTTCCAAATGCAAATAGAAAGCCAAGTGGCAGCTGAAGAACTGGTTCCTGCCAGCTCCACCTGAGGAACAGGGCATTTTGCACAGTAGTAGTTAGAGCCTCCAGATGGCTTTGAGGTACAGCCCCTAAGCAGTTTAGTTTGACCTGAAAACCCCAGGGCATGGGAGAAGTTTCCCATCCCTGATCACAGACATGGGCTGGAGGAATTCCTCTGAGCACTGATCCCTCTAGAGTAACACGACGCGGAGCAATCTCACCAGGTTCAGGTCATTTCACTTGCACTTCACTATGTCATGGTGAGTTTTCCTTTTTATTTCAATCATCCTACACTTCAGACAGCTCATTCCTAACTTGTGCTAGCAATGACCATTCTCCATTTTCATTCTCCCCCACTGGGAGTCTTCCTATCCCACACAGGAATGAAACAACAGCACCCCAGCTGGTGTCTATACGGCAGCAGGCAGGAAAATGTCAGCCAGATCCAGGGCCACATCCTCAACCAACGCAAATTGTCCTAACTTCATTTGCTCCAGTGGAGCTCTTGGTGTTTTCCATCAGATAAGGATGTGGACTTTAGCATTAATCATGTGCAGAGAAAAAACCCACCATTTCAAGCTTCATTATGAAACAAGTGCTACATTAGCACTGAGCATGGAAAATCTCAGAATTTCCCTTTAATGATCTTGAAGATTACGTGCAGCAGGAAAGAAGAAGTGGAAAATCTGTCATAAATATCACTGAATATTTTTAATAGCTGAAAGCTAGGCTTTCTTTAACACTCTTGCCTGAAAAAGAGCAAACCTAGAGACTTCATTAACTAGAAGTAAGGGGATTGGTTTGTCATTATGCTATGTCTGTGAGACAGAACACAATGGAAAGAAAAAGTTCTCAGGCCCAGAGACAGCATAAGGAAAAAAAGTAGATAGGCAAGCACAGCTATTTTAAAATATAATATGTGTGAGTATGGAAACAGCTGAAAAATCTCAGGATGCACTTATTAAATATTTTCTGTTGCAGCCTGCTCTTTTCTCAGCCTCAGCAACCCTTTTAGTCACTACACATCATCTGACAGCACCAGGAAATACCTGTGATGGGGACTTGCTTTCCAGCATCTCTAGTGACAGCTGCAGACAAGTTACATGAGCGGATGCTGCAGTGGACTCCCCCCACTCCCAGATCTCGTGTAGGAGGTGCACTGAACACCGTAATTCTAGGCAGGCATCAGAGGCTGCTGCTTGAATTGACTGTTACTTTAACTTTACAATGAAAGAAAATGTTCCTCAAGTCAACCTCTCCCAAGGCTGACTTTTCCACTACCCCAGTCTGCCCCAGTTCATGTGCATCTCCCACACCTGAGGTTGGCTTAGGCTTGAAGAAACCCAGTGACACCATCCATGCTGACCTCAGAACAAGGGGCAGAGTCCCAATTCCTATCAAAGCAGCCATGGAAATGGAAGATGTTACAGCTCTGTGTGCTGTCTCAGCAGGCTTTTATGAGTCCAAGGCATACTGACACAAAACTTTGAGAAGTGTCCATGTAATGAGAATGTTTGACAGGAGGACATAGAGAACTAGTCAAGAAGGTTGAAGCTGTGTTTCTACAAGGAGATGAACTTACCTCCTTAGAGGGTTGTGTGAAGTAAAAACATCTTCTCTCTTTCACAGGAACTGGAATTCTATTCATTACATATTATTTGCTAAAAAGGAAGAAACAAAAAATGTTGTTGAATATTGTCTTCTGTGGGAAGGGAACTAAGGCAGTATGTAGTGCTACATTTCACTGAAGTTTTTAAGAGAATGCATACCCCAGAAGACCTCACTTGAAGAAAGGAACTGTCAAGTACTACAGCCTTTATAAAAATTATCAGGTTACTTTGAATGCATTTGGGTGACGGTTGAAAGAGTTTTTTACTTGGATAAACTTTATTACACTCCCTAATCATGCTGCCAAACATAATTTCATTTGCTCTTGTCTACAAAAAAATCTTAATGTCTCTACTTCCACAAAACTATATCCATCTCATATCCTTATCCCACAGAAATCCTTCAATTTAGGAGAAACAGCTCTTTTTTATTTCTTTCTCTTACAGCTTTTTAATGACAAGTTTGTCCTCTTTTTGGAGTCAAACTTTTGCCAAACAAAAAAAAAAAACCCAAACCACAACAACAAAATCTATTTGAGAAAGAAAGAAATGAATATTCAAACTACACAATTACAAATAGACAAATAGGAAGAATAACAATAGAATTGTAATTAAAACATTACCATTTAGTTTATGGGCTGATTTCATGCTCCCCTTCTCCAGTCTTTCATTTAGAGTTGGAGGGAGCAACAGAAATCCCTTGGTCTCAGCTGCTAAACCAGTAAGGCCTAAGACTTACAAAGGAAGTCAGTTCTACCCGTGCATGCCCTGTGAGCTCCCATGTATGTGTTTACTGAAGAATGGCTCCCACACAGCCATTACATTGCATTTTTTAATACCACAGATTCAGGTTCTGAGAAACTGTTTTACTCACTTATCATCAAATAATGTGCCAAGTTGAAAAAACTATCTTCAGTAATCTGCTAATCAGTCTTTCCTGCTAAGGTCTACTCTATTGTCTACATTTGAGATAATGAATATTAAAATTGCACAATTCATCCCACAGGGTGTTTTTCAAATTATACAGAGCACAATAGAATCCATTTTCTTGCTGTTGAAATTCCGCCTTCTTCAGTGTGGAAACACAGGAGATATGGATGAGTGGAACATAACACTGTGCAGCAAAGAGGGGAGGAGAAACCCACGCCAAATATAGCAGGGCAATCCTTTAATCCTACAGAAAAATGCAAAGGTTCTTCGATCTTTGCAGCTTAATTCGATATCATCAGCCACTGTGCACAAAACCAACCACATCTGTGTGTAACCCAGAGGTGGCCGGACCCGTGCAAGGAGAACAGGTTGTGTAAGGAGTGACAAGGTCAGCATGCAGGTTCCTGAGCCTCACACGTGGACTTTGATACGTGTGCAGGACGGCAAGGGCTGTCTTGTAGGAAAAGAACAAGCACATACAGCCCCAGAGAGCTGAAAGGCAGCATCAGCCTGGCTGGGTGCTGACCAGGTACCCCAAAATATCTGTTGTCTGGAAACAAGTGAATGACACAAGGTTTCACTGTAGTTTGGTTTTGTAATAACATCATTTCTGTTTACTAAATAATAGTTATTTAGAATGACAAAAATTCACAGACAGTAAATTTGAACAGAACCATTGAAAGTAATCTCTAAGGGGCAAAACTTCTGGTGGGTTTGGTGAGAGAAAAGGCCCAGACTGAAGGTGTTTTCCAAGGTTTTAAAAACTTTACCTCAAGAAAATTTCAGCTCCAGAATCAAACAGAAACTCTTTACCAAAAACCTGTTCTGAGCTGCTTGTTCATTTATAATTAGACAGGTAGAACATTTACCTCACACTTCCATGTTCTTTTCAGGCCACACGAGAACCTCCTACATTTCATCCCAAAACCAAAACCAGAAGCTGCTGTGGTGGGGCAGGCATAGAGGCTGGGTAAGGTCACACTCTGCAGCTTCAGTGGTAGCTCAGCATTCCCTTCCCTCCCATCCAGAACTTCTCTGGCCATTGCAAGATCAGGCTTTTTAAAAGAAATGGAAAAATGCAGTTTATTGTGTTAATATCCCTCCTTCTTTAAGATATACTGTACAGGTCATAACTTATCCTTTTTAATAAAAAAGAAATAAATTTACCTTTTGAGTGTTATTTCTGACCACTGTTGCCCCTTTTCTAAAGCCACAGGGCTTCACTGTAGACAGCCTGATGGAATTCCAGTTCACAGCTTAATTTTCCTCCTGATAAAAGAGACAAAAAGTTCCTTTCAGTAAAAATAAAATTTAATATGGTCCACAAATTTGATATATTACAACCTCCGACCTCAGCTTAATTGTTCACAAAGGGCTAACGGTACCACTGGCAAGTAAATGACTTCTACAGAGTGTTGCAACTCTGATAGCTGAAGAGAAGGGGAGCAGCAGTCTGACAGATAATCAAAATTTTTAATGTGAACCATAGTGAGAGAGGTTATTCAGAGCACAGCCAGGCTGTAAGAGCCTTCTGCAGCTGCCACAGCAGCTCCTTTGGATGAGAAATGCTTAAACATCATCCTCACTCAACTTGGTTAAGTGTTGCTGCTGTTAGTCACCAAGCAATGGAGTCTGACACTTTACAGCAACAGACAGCAATGATCTGGGATCTGCACAGACAGAAACAAGCTCCTTAAATTTCTTTGAGGCCAGAGCTGCCCCAGTTCTGCAGCCCTCAAGAGCTTTTCTTAGAGTTTGACCAGTAACCAAGGGAAAGAGTATGAGGGCAAAAAGAAAAGAGTAATGCAAACACACCCACCACTGGCCCACAGAGGCTGACCTTTTAAAGGCTACTGCAGAGAGCAGGACTTTAGTGAGGCAGCTGGGTCTCCCACAGCTCACAGAGGTTTGTAAAGGGCCATAGAGCACAAGGTAAATGCTGGGCGGAAAAGAGCAAGGGGGAAGAAGTGAAGTTTGTCCTGGCTGTTTCAATTTGAGAAGTTAGGAAAAGACCAAATTTGTCCCCGACTCTCCTCCCCACGTGCTGTCCTGATGAAGTCTGCAGAGACCTATGTGCACTCAGAGCTGGTGTGCAGAGAACGAAGCCACGGAGTTGAAGCGACCATACCACCAAACAGGTCCTTACATTCTTTTTCTGCTGAGAGCACACAAAACAAATTGCTCTGTGACTGAGAAGACAGCATAACCCATAAACTGGTTTGCCTTGTTGTCTTTATTATATTGAACAGAAGCAGGAAAATCACATAGCTATCCCCACAGCTGATTTTGTTGCTAAAGAGATGGGTCGGGGCCTACACAGGTGAGGAAATGCTCACCTGCACAGTCTAAAGCATTCTGGTTGCTCCAGGATGTTGAGAAGCCAGCAGCAACAAAAAGCATTACTTTTCTTACTGTTAATCTGGGTAAGGTTTTGCAGCAATGATATAACATCATAAATGAGCACACTGAATAAAAATACAGTACAGTGTGCAAGCATGTCTATGAAGAGAGGGCACTTGCCAAAGTGCTGACTGTATGCACACATTTACACCTTACCAGGCACAGATCATTAGCAGATGTACTTATACAGAGAGTGCTGAATGCAGTTTCCTGCTTCCCCTCCTGATCCAGTGTGGGGTCAGCAACATCAAACAGCTCCCACAGAGAGCACTGGCAGCCCCCCCGAGACCACCGACAATTGCGTTTGTCCTGGCAACTGTCGCTCTCCCTCAGGGTACGCTCCCCAGTGGGCTGCCACTCACGAGCTGAGGCTGCAGCACAGAGGAACCCAAACTGTGTTCCAGTGGGAAAAGGATTTATAAACCTGCCAGCTGAGAGCGTAAATGTGTGGTGCCTCCTCCCCAAAACATGGAAGGCAACAGCAACCTCTGTGCTACCCTGCACAGGCACTCCCCAAGCCATGTAAGGGTCCATCCTCTGTGGGGTCACCCTGGTGAACACACACCTGAGGAGCAGCAGCACCAGCCCAGCACACCAACTTTGCTACGCACCACTGACCATCGCGTTTGGCTTCTCGACAGGCAAAAAGGATGGTGAAAACTATACCTGCCTTGTTGGTGAAAGGCAGCTGAGCTATCCATGTGTGCAAACCAAAGGGAAAGAATATTTCCAGATCAGCAGGTGTCTGCAGCTCAACAGAGCCAAAATCACCAGCCTCTTTCTAAATTAGGGATGCTGATATATCCAGCAGCAGCCACTAGTCATGTTAGCTGTCTCAGTGTCACTGGAAAGCAACTACCAAAGCCTTTAGAAGTTCATATTTCAATTTTAAAGCTGAGGCTATTTTAGCTAATGTCCCCAAGGCAATTGTCTGGTCAAATGTCAGAGTTTATACTGCTAAAGGAAATCACTATGTTTATGAGATCTCTGCAGTTTGGGAACCACATTAAACCCCGTTTGAGTTTCTCAGATTATACTGTGTCGTAGATATCTTTTTTCCCTGTGTTTGGAACATATCTCAATCTCCTCATATTCCTATGAGCAATTGAAAATATCTCCCTCTGTCATGTTTAAATATGAGTTTCATCGCTGTAGGATTTTTCTCCACTAATTCATTTATTAAAAAAAAAAAATCTTTCAATTGATGTTGTTTCTGTATGCTTCAGAGTCTGATATCCTGCAAATTGGTAATTTATTTACTTTTTCATTTGCAAAACATTGCTTGAATTTTGGTATTTTGTGACTAATGCTAGGCTTCAAACTTTAACTATTTGATGCCCAGGATTCCCCTTCCTTTATGTCTCTCTGGACTTCTTGGGTTTTTGCCCTACTCACTGCTTTACTGACACCAGGGATTGGCTGTTTTACTTTGGCACAGGCACAGTGCAAGTGTCACCTGCGGCTGCAGAGGAGCTCTGCCAGGTGCCTTGCACACGAGTTTTGCCCTGCCCCTGTTCATGTGCTGGTTGCACCTCAGTTATCCCCTGGCCGTGTAATTTGGTCTCAGGCATTTGGAGCCTTATGTATCCACTCAAGTGATGTGGCTTGGAAGCATTTCTTGATTTGCAGACTTTAAAACCCCACACTTTCTCCACTGCTACACTAAAGAGCTTGTTCTTCTGCCAGGCTGGAGTCATTAAAACTTTTTGCCTTTTTTCCTAGCAATGGGCTTGTTCTCAGGTTTTTAATGTCTCCTCTAGTTTGGGGTTTATACATTTCTGAGTGTGATGACACCTACAAGCTAGCACCAAATTCCATGTACAGTTAATCCCACTGAATTTGTCAGTTCAAAGGGCTTGAGATTCCCAAAAAAAACTATGAAAATGTGTTTTTTTAAAGTTTGGTCTTGACAGAGGACTTGGCCAGAGAAGCTGGACTGCTACACTATATGGAAGCACTGATGATGGATGTAAATGTGAAAGTTCCTATTTCAAAGAGCTTGCTTCCCAAAGCTTTTAACTTACATGCCCTACAGTTAATTTTGTTAATATTAAAGGCCACTCCTAGAGCAGCCTGTAGTGAAGACTGTCCTTTACAAAACCCAATATAAATAACACACTATCTGATGAAAAGCTACACCTTTAAACACAAAACAGAACAAACTCACTTTGCTGTTTCCATAAAAGACAGTGGTTCCTCTCCTCCACGCTCCCAGTCCCCCGCGTGTGGTTACGTGACCGGCAGTGGCACAGGGCTGCAGCTCCTGGCACCCACCCACACACAAGAGCTCCCACATCTGAAATAAGACAAAGTAAAAGCAGCATTTTAGTAGCGAGAGAGAGGGCAGTAAGGTTCACAGTATAGTTTTTCTTCCTATAGTCAAGGTTTACTTTTTTTTAGCTTTGTTCTCCTCATATTTCTGCTAGATCCTCTCCATCTTAGGGAAAGCAACAGGTACCAGATGCTGAGAAGATAGCACTGAGCTAAGCCTGGAAGCTAAATTTTCTGATTATCTTTCATATAAAGAGCATCTGTACCTTTTAGATTTATTTATCTAAACAAGTACCTCCATTTCCTTCTACATATTTTTTCTACGTATTATTGGCTGACACCCAAGTAGGCAAAGTATTCCAGTGCCATCCCATTCCTAGGTTCAAACAAAAATTTAAAAAAATAAAAAAGAAACAGTGTAAGGTTGATCACACACTTGTTATTAAGTCAAAGCCGGATTCAAGTGTTTGTGTGAGGTAGAATTATCTCATTCTTTTTGTCTGTGTCTTTCTGTGATCTACCAGTCAAGTATGTGATTGGATTTCAGCTCAACAAAACCTTAAATTACACACCTATTGTGCCTGAGCTAAGCCTAGTTTCACAGCACTGGAGAAGGCTCCTCACTGCTCTTTTGGCACTGTTCGATCTGGCTTCTGCTATCATCCGCAGGTTGATGAATGAGTAATAGGATTAGAAAGTCTCATCTCTGAAATGCTGTAATTGTCACATTTGGTGAATTGACAAAGGCCTGGGTGATGGAGAGGTGCTCCATAATGTAAAGTCATACATTCAACCTGCACTCACTGGCCAAGCCTAAGAGAATGGAAGGAATAAAAAGAATCCCTTCAGCTCCCCATTTGTCCAACATACACAGATATCTCACCTTCTAAATTAACCTTTTATGCATGAGTTTGTTGGAAGGCAGAGTGCTCTGCCTCTTAAAGGCTCTTATCTCTCTGCAAGGAAGATGATATACTTGTTGATTCTTTGGTTAGTGCAGGAGATTAAAAAGTCTAGGAGGGCTAGAGCAGGGGGCAGATTTTCTTGTCTTCACCAGCAATCTTCAATCCAAAACACCAGGGGAGAGACCTTCCCCCAGGCAAGCAGAAAAGGGCAGCTCAAGCTATGACTCAATAGCTGAGGATCTGAGCCTCTGTATTCGTATGGACTTTCCATCCACCTTCTCAGGGTCAGTAGCACACTGGTTCTGACAGAAAATCCACACTTTTCTCTCTGTAGGCTCACCTATCTCAGTCAAGACGCATCTGAAAATGGACAAAGTTTTCAGTGGCTCCTATTCCAAGTCTCTTTTAAAAGGGTAGATTTCCAGAGAAATTTACAAGCCAGACTTGGGTAGATGTGTTAGTAGGGTACATTGGGGACTTACCTCCCTAAATAGCTATGTGGGCATAGTATTGAACAGCTTAACAGCAGAAAACAAACAGAAAGAAAAAACAGGTTTTACTTATCCTTTCTTCTATTCACTATTTTAACTTCCACTGCTTACAAGCCATGGCAACAACCCGGTTTTTAAATAGAAGGACGGAAAATTAAAAAAATATAGTGGAGTAGTTCTCTGTTCTAAAGTACCATCAGCACTGCCTTCTCCTGAGAAATGGCTTCATGCCATGCATACAAATTAACACAGAACTTTATTCCTGTTCACCTTTTATTAAAAGAGACTATCAGAAGCCAACATTACTTCTGCTGAAAGAATGTGTCCCCAAATGCTCTACAGATGCAGCATGTGAGGTCAACATTCACCATCCCCTTTCTCTGTCAGTGTGAGTTTCACTTTAATTACAAGTGCATGTTTTGCACATTGTAAAACTACCCCTGGCTCTGACCACCATAAGAAAAAGAACATTTAGCTCAGGAAACAGTAGCTGACCCTGTCTGCTCTTTTTCTTCCTTGGCATCAGCTAAGACTATTAACACCTTATGTGTGTTGCCTGTGTGTCCCACATATGTGTGCTCTGCATCCATTTCATGCAGTACCTGTCGTAAGTGCATACTAAAAGCTGCCTACTGGGAATTCTCTGCTTTGTTTGACTCCTCTTCTTGCTGTCTTGCTTTGCCATTGAATTCATCTGCTTGACAGAGAAACCTTTCTATGTACTAAAAGCTTTGTCCTTGGAAAGCTGTGACATTAGACTTAAACACAGAGGCCTTTTTCACCTCCCAGTTCACTTCCTAATTATTCATTCCCAACAGAGGAAATCAGGAGAAACCTCGGCAGCCAATGTAAACATTTTGGAGTGGAAGGCAATTTTTTTCTCCCCAAGAGCACAGTGTGACTATGATAGTTGAGCTTCTTACAGAGAAATTGCTCTGGGTTTTGTACGACAGAAAAATGGGAAAGAATTTTTTTTTTTTTTTTTTTTTTTTAGATGAAAACTATTTTATTTAAATCTAAATAACATG
>VZTJ01005188.1:2894985-2932882 GCA_013397795.1 Orthonyx spaldingii | reverse complement strand
TTTTTTTTTTTTTTTTTGTGGGAAAGAACTAAAACAGAGTAAAACAAACCATTTGCTGGTGACTATTTTGCTCTGCGAGTCCTTTGCCAAATGATTTCAGAGAAAAAGTCCAAGTCTCCAATGTATGCTCCAACTACAATTTTCATTTTCTTCCTCCCCAGATCAGAGCAGCTCTCCTACAAGCCTGACTAGTACCTTGTAACACAGGATAAGATCACCCAGTAGCTGTTTCTTTAGTGATTTTCCACCTATGTGGCAGCTGCTCTAAAGAATCACTTTCCACTAGAGCAGTGTCTCCCTGTGGGAGCACGTTCCCCCTTTTCACACACTCGAAGTGAGACGGTCGCCTTTCAGAGCACTTGGTTATTAATGGCAATAGGTGCCCTGTGCAAATAATTTGCAGAAGCAGGGCTACAGCCAATATTTTTCCAGTCTCACTGTAACCTTAACTGCAACACACAATATTGGCCCGCTCCCAGGAACCGTCAGTGGGAAGCACATACAGCAACAGGCCACCCACTCACTGTTTTCTTAGAGAAAGTTTGCCAGGAGTGATACGCAGCTTGCACCACCTTCCTGAAACTTTTCCACACTCCCTGAGCTTGCGCAGGTCTGCTCCTACCAACAACTCCCATTTCTAGCTGTCCTGCTCCACCTCCTTCCACGCAGCCCAATACTCTCCTCCAATTGCTTCCTTTTTCCTCATCACCTTTTCCTGGCTCCGTGCCTCTCTTCGTGCTGTTCCTAACGCCTGGGACAACCTCTGATTAATGTTCAGCAAACAGCCTCCTCCACAGATCAGACCACACCCAAGCGTGCTCTGTTGCTCTTACTGGGCATCATCTGTCTCGTGTCTTCCACCTTTGCAAGGAGGAGGCTCTGGCTTGTTTGACAGTGAACAGCACCCTTGGTTTCTTCAAAGCTATGTAACAGTTTGTGAGTGTGCCACTCTGCAAGTACCCCCAGAGCTTTGCATGTGAGCAGTGAGTGGGACAGTTTATACGCAAAAATTAGCTACTGTCATCGCTAAACAAAAGGAAAATTACAGCATCCACCCAGAGCTGCACTGTGCTTTAAGAGTTCGTGTGGACCTTTTAATGACGACTGATAAATACCACCACGTCACCTGGTAACTATTTGTTTGAGAACTAGTGATATGATACCATTTTTTCTTCTCCAATTACCCCAGGAGTCACTAATAAGTGGAAATATCTTCATAGCTCTTTAGTTAAGGAATGAATAACACACTGGCAAACAAGCCATTTTTATGATCTGTTTCTGTGTATTTTTCTTTTTTTTCTGTCAGCTTTTTCTTTTTCATTTTAATTTATAGGTAAATTACTCAATTACTTGGTAATGGTACAAATTACTTGGTTTGGTACATTATGCCATATATCTGCTAGAGTATTTTGTAAAATCCATATCCAGAAATCATTGTCATTGATAAGGGAACACCTAAAAAAAACTAAGAACTGAAAAACACTTTCTTTTAGTAATTGAACATGAACAAATGCAATATAATTTTTAGCTGTCTTGGATGGCCTTATATGTATATTTGACCTTTTTGGGGCAAAATTAAACTTACCTTATTTGAGAAAAGGTAAGCTAAAATGGGAAACAGTTGGTTGACTTCTCACTGTATTAAATTCACTTTTCTCAAGACCAGCAATACCCCCAACATTACACTGTCTCTGTATTAAAATCTAATTCTGAAAGTTTGACAAAGTACACATTTAACACAGGTCAGCAGTATATTGACAGGATGTTAATTTTAAATTGTGTCAGCATTTCCTGTCTTGAGTGTTAATGTCAATTAGCACCTTGCTGCATAACCTCCAAGTCCTCCCTTATTACCAGAAAGTGGCAAAGCAACAGCAAAAGCACTTCTATTCAAAACACCACTCGCTATCAGCCAAACAAAGAGCTGTCATAACAAAACCAGCGAGGTGAAAGTGCCTAAGCTGCTATGGATTTGAGGTTAGAAGCTTTAGTCTTTTTCCTTATTCCTCATATTAAAAGTATAAGTGTGTCAACTTGGAGTGAAAGGCTAATTACTTCTAGGCTCTTTGAAAAGTGTGTTACCATTCAAAATCTCTAAGCCTGACATAAAGCCCTCAGTTTTAGATTGCACAGTGTATAGCTCACTGTAGGTCATCCATTAGTATCCCTAACACACTCTGAAATGTACAGTCTTATTCTGGGAAACGGGAGAATTTCTGCACACCTGACCGTTTTGGTGTTTCATACATGATGTGGAGAGCACACGTTCCAGTCTCCGGTATCTCAGTAACACCTCACTCCCAGGTGCCCAGTGAAGAAGCCCAGTGATTTTGTACATGTGGTTTTTAAACCACTGTATAAGGACACCTTTATAAATGTCACAAAATTCTCATCCTACTCTATTGTTTGACAGCAGCTCACAATATAAATGTGTATAAGAAGGTCTAGATCTATACACATCTAGGCCTGGTGCACTTTCTTGCACTTATCTACTCTGTTAAATTCAGCAGTGTAGACACCCAAGGTGAAAAAATAGGACTAAGTCGAGCAGAAGCTCTTCCACAATGTCACTAACCTCACTGCCTGTCTCTCAGAATATAGATGTGTTCCCAGAACCACAATACAAATCTTGGGACATTTAGCCTAAATTCTGAAGAAAACTAACTGGCGTTATAGACATGGGTGAAAAATAAATTTTAATGGAAAATAGAAAATGTTAGAGTCTTCCATGAGCTCTAATCCCAGACATTGTTGCCTGTTAGGACTCAAAAAAAACCCCAAAACCACAAGGATTGTCATCAACCATTCAATGTAAAGCCTAGTACTGTTGAAGTTCATTGGTGTTCACATTTTGAAGGTTCCCCTCAGTCACTTTTGCAATTTTTAATTATAACAGGCTGGTCCTTACAAAGAAATATTTTGGAAAGCACATTACCATACAACTTGAGCATGATAGGAAATAGGAATGAAAGAGAAGCAACTTACAAAATTATAAAGAATTAAAATACATTATTTCTATGCAAGTCAAAAGCTCAATGTGCTTTAGCATTAGCATTCTGCAGTGAGCTACACACTACAGCACCAAAATGTAGTCATTTCATACTGAATTGTGTGTGGCTTTTCACTGAAGTGGGGCTTACTGTGGGTGTGATTATTACCCTCGGTGCCCCAGGTAGGCACAGTCAGTGCTGGCAGTGAGCTCGTACCAGCACTTACTCCTGCAGCTCAGGCACTGTGTGTGGAAACCAGTTGTTCAAAGTATAAAATGCATTTTCATACTCGCCCTCAGCAAGCACCGTTTTGCTTTGGCTCCTGCCTTTGTTCCCCTGAGCACCAGCTCAAGGTGTGGCCGGCATCACGCAGTGAATCTCTTGCTCTTGAGATCTGGTGTAGAGATGACACAGGCATTATGCACAGACATTGCACTGGGTGCCTATGCCCTGCCAGATTCTAAACAAATTGGCCAAACAAATTAATGCCACACACCCTAAATTGGCTGAACAAATTAATGCAACACGCCCTTTGCACAAGGGTGTCTTTGAAGGCCAAAGACCGTGCGTGTTACAGCGAGATGCATTCTACTGAATAGGGTGTTTTAAACAAATCTGGTTTGAGAGAAGAGAAACAGTGCATTGTGGTTTCAAGTTAGAGCAGGGCTTTCACACAAGAGCTCTTCAGACACCAACACTCTGTGTTGACATTTAATTACTAAACTCTTAAAACAAATAATTTGTATGAGCAAATACTCCTCAATCATTTCATAATAACACAACTAGTGTTTCTTGGCAGTTAGAACAAAACCAGAAGCATGTTGAAATCACACACACAATGCCTTGTTCTGACATGGGAAGAGGTGCCAGATAGAGCAGTGTGAACCCTCCAGGCTGTGGGAGCTGAAGGGATTCAGGAACTGAGTGCTGCAGTTTTGTTCCCAGGGGCTGGCAGCAAATCAGTCCCAGCAGGTTCACTTGGAGGTTGGAGTTTACTGAATTTCATTCTTCAAACAACCCTCCCTCCCGCTGCTGAAGGTCCTTTCTTCCACCAAGCCCCAAACCTCCCAGCAGAGGATTAAGGGAGTGTGCATTCTTGAGGCTTGTTAGGCAAGAGAGGTAGCTGGAAAGGCGAGAGCCTGGCAGAGGAGCAGTAGGTATGTGCTTTTTGTTGCTCTCTGTGTGCCGTGTACCTTAATCAATGGAGCATTTCCTTCCACCTTCCTTTCAGTGTGATCTATTGCAACATTTGCACATCTCTGCTACCAAGCAGCTAAACTTAAAACCTGTTCTAGCCAACATGTAAAGCCCACACCTTCAGTTTCTCACTTCCTCTCTAAAAGGTCTGACTCAGTGCAGCACAAAATACTGGAATGGTGCTGGTCTTCTTTAAGTCCTTCTTTTTCTCATGTTAGCTATCATTTTCTCATCAAACTCTTCAGGACAATGTCTAAGACCTGTCAAGAGATTTTTCATAAAGCAGCAATATTGCACTTCTAACACATGGCTTCACATTCAAGACTATCTGCTTACCTATGTAATCCCCTCTGTATCTGGGACTTTCATGAAGAGTGATGTTAACAGGACATTAAAAGAAACAAATACCTTTCTCATGAAACTTAAAACAGCTGCAGTGAAGTAGCTTTGCAAGTAGGAATCACAGCTTTGGCTTGCTGTGTTTCTCCAGGTCCAAGCCTTGTTAATACGTTACTATACAGCATCTGCTAGCTAAAAGATCTCTACAACACAAGTAGTGTGGTTTGGTGTTTTGGGGTTTTTTTAAGAGTCTGGAACTCCCAAATTTAATCAGAAATAACGTTTGGTTTGAGTTGTGACACTGAGCTCAACTAGGGCCCCTCCTTCCTCATTTTCCTTCCGTCCTTGCACTCCCACATGCCTACTCCAAGTCTTCCCTTTACTCACTTCTATACTCTAATCTCCTTACAACTTTCTCTCCATCACACAGTAATCCTGCAACTCCCCAGGCATCTTCTTTCATGTGCATATCCACTGACACATCCCCCCTCCATCACTGGAGTGTATCCCTCCCTCCTGCTCCCATGTATCTGTCCTGCGGCTCTTAAGTAAAATTAGTGAATTAGAGTGGAAACTTGAGAAACAACCCATTTATATAACCAGCTGAAGCAGCAGACTGTTTTCAGTGGTGCAGGACCAGGCCTGAGTTTAATGTCCAGACTTTCCTTATGAAGGTTATACTGGAGAAGGCTTGTTTGTGGACACTTCACATAAACTGCCTTCTTGGCCACTAATGCTTTAGTAATATTCCAAGTTTGCATTCGTGGTCTCAGGCTCACTATGCCTTCAGTTAGTGGACCTCTTCAGCACTAAGATCGCACCAGCACCTTGCCCTCCTCTCTAATTAGGAGCCACCTATTGTGTTCCATTTTTCTCTCTGAAAATTGCCGCTGCAGCCGTGCTATCAGCTCAGTATCGTGCCATTAGTCAGAAGGGCAAATGTGTGGTGTCCTTGACATGTCAGCTAGAAACGTCTGGCCCCCTCTCTCTCTAGGGAGCCAGCCTATAAGCTCTGTAATGCATTTAACCTCTATCACCTCAGGGAGTAAGAGTCTCCACGAGCAGTTTGCTGCTGCCCCACCCCTAAGCCAACTCATTTACCTTATTTTTCCTTACAATGTTGAATAAATTACACTCCACCCTTTAAAAGTTATTATGGTTAGTATATGACTTGCTAAAGAGTTGTTTATAATTCCTGTAACTCTAAATTATAGCTTTAATCTCATAACACAGAACATTAATAAACATGGCAAGGCACTTTGAATTAATAGCCTAACTTGTATTCACATATTTAGACACGCTTATATTTGTATACTTCTCTTACCATATTACAACATATAGGCCAGATTCTGATCTCCATGTCAAAGGAGAAGGAAAAAAATGAGAAAAATAAAAAACAAGACAGAGAATTAACATCTCTGTAGGCCATCAAAAGAAGCATAACTCTTTGTTAAAATTACTAATTTCTGTTGCAAAACACCGAACAGCTGGCTTTCACAATGCATCCACAAGCAAAAATTTGATCTGAGTTTCTGTTTAGTTTTCATTTGTACAGGCTGATCTTTAAAGACAAGTGTATTCTTTCTGCAGTCCTCAAAAGTGTATTAAATTTGATAAAGGCCATATCCCTTGGTTGTTGATAGTTGGTTCAATAACGAATCCAGCTGCTTAAATGTGAATATTTAAAGGAAGACCAATTCTTCAGGCAAAAGCAGATGTACAACAGCCAGTGCTGCACAAATACTTGGAAATTCCTTGTAAAATTCATTCCCATTTTTATACTTATTAACTTTTCGCATCTTTTTTTGCGTATTTGTTTTACCAAATATTCAAAGCACAAACCAAGAACGCTCACCCTAGCATGAAAAATTATGAGGGCCCACAGAAAATGCATTCCAAGTTTGCAAACCCAAGAACTCACACTAGAAAATGTTATTATTCTTGACAGGGTATTTCTATATAAAAACCAAAAAATATGAAGTGTCGTGAGACTTTGCTTAATTGAGTTATGCCGGAGAGAAATGACAGTTGTAGCCCTTTGGAAACCACGAGTTTGAAAACGAATGTGTTCAAAAGCAAAACAAAACGCGAGATTAAAAAGGCAGAAGTTAAAATCTCGAAGTTTCCTGACGTATTCACAGCATCAAATAATTTTCATAAATACAATAAGGAATGCAAAGACCTGTGATTCTGGACAATGGAAACCACAGTCCTGCCACAAGCCAGGCCACATCTCCTTTATTAAAGCCAACCCTGGAGTTCCACCTGTGTGTTCGTGGTAGTGCCCATGAGCGTGAACCCCTTTGCAGCATTAAACCCTCATTTCAAAGGTCTGGACCCAAGCAGATCAACTTTTTACCGTGCAGCACTCCTTTCTCAGAGGCGTCACTGCCTGGGGAAATAACTTTTTTTCTTGCTATGACCAAAGAGAGAAATATTTCCGGGTCTACCTATGCAAAGACCAATTTTTTTTTTCTTTTTTTCTTTTTCTGATTGAGGGAGAAGTAATATTTCATTATTTTTCTTGCTTCATCTTGGATTTTGTTGGTTCTACTTTGTTAAAATATTGCAAGCCCTGTAGCTAAGTGACCTTAAATAAAAACATTCCAACAAAGAGAGTTTGTGTTAGGCATCACAATAGTGGAGAAAAGCCTGAAACATTAAAGCTTCAGAGTCAGAAGACACACAAAAAAGAATTGCAGCTTTAATTTTTGGGAAGTTTGTAACTAAATTCTTCATTTTAGTGTGTTTGTATGGAGAGGAGGGCTCCTAGTTATGACTTTTGCATGCTGTTACTGGCAGTACTAATGTAAATTTTAAACTAAACTCTGTACTGTTTATTAATTAAATCAACTCCACCCAATTTACACAATAGTGTATATTAACTGCTATCTGACTTGGAAAGATCAGTAAATTAATAAACTACATTTGAAAGGAAAAAGAGGTGACGTGCTCTGAAAACATTATTGACAGTCCTAGGATAAGGATCTGCATCAGATCTTACTTTAAAGCATTTGGCCTCAGGAGGGAGGGTTTAGTAGTTGAAACTTATCCTATTCCATCAGATAGATTAGTCCAGGGCATAGGAGTCTCTTACAGCCACTGTGAGAGTATATTAGCTACAACCTGCTCTGGGGAAATGGCCACAAGGAGCTGGGAGCCGCTGTGTTCATGCACATGACCACTCACAGAGATCTTGGAACGTCCTCTGGCCACACATTTGCTGTCTCACTGCAGACCACGGTCACTGGAGGTAATGAATCGATTCTTCTAAATGCAGACTACAAAGGTGAGAGTGTAACTCTGCTTCAGCCCAAGGGAGGCTTTATCAGTACACAGGCAAGGCCAGACGACTTGCACAAGAAAAAAGGGATTGGGAAATAGTGGTAAAAAACCCAACAGTGTAAAAAGTGAATGCTTTCAGAGACAAATAACAATAATAATTTTGCAGTGAAGTGTGAACATGTCAGCTGACAGTGAGCCAGGTATATTTATCATTCATAAGATGGCAAGCAAGCTTGCTGATGTGGCCATAAAAAGCAAAACAAAATCCTAGAATATGAGTCAAGGCATGTCAGCCACGGAAAGATGGGTCAAGTCTCTGTACCACATGGCCTGGAGAATTGGCTGTGGATCTCCCCACCTAGAGCATCAGAATTAAGGCAAATTCGAATGGAATCAGGCATAGGAAAAAGGAAAGTAGGAAGCTCAGGGGCATGAAAAACATATTCTAGGGCAGGAGGCTAAAAGCTCACAGCCAAACTAGGAAAAGCAGGCTGCCATCTAATTATTAAATATGTAGCGACTGCTGCATGCAAATACCCAAAGTATAGAGCAATTACCCTTCCTATAAAGGGAAAAAGGGGAATAAATGACCTGGGCTTGGAAAAGCTGAGAATGAGAATTTCCCAGAACAGCAAAGAGGAACAGCACAGGGCATATAATCACAGTACTTGAAAAAAGAATGGTGGATGTTCAAAGTTGGATGAAGCAAGTTATTACCAAATCCGTGCAGTCCACCAGGAACTACAAGAACCCTGTAACCAGTTGGGAAAGCCTGGTGCACTAATGTAGAAGAAAATGGAGGCTGTAGGCCTGGCTTGGAAAGGGGCATCAGGACAAGTAGGACAACTGGTGAATGAAAGATATTTCTTTCTCCCAAGCTGGTGGGTTCAGTGTCGTAATGACAACAGCACCAAAATGTTCACCAATAACATCCTTTTAGGGTGTCAGAACTAAAGATATGGCATATTCCAGTTTTAATGTTCTTGCTGAGGTAATATTCAGACAAAAATTCTGATTATCAGCTTTCATTTAAAAATAAAATAAAATAAATATCTCAAATGCTGAAATGGCCAGTAAATGAACCCTACTTTCCCAATTTTCTTTTTCCAACTGCTATGAAGTGCTATTAAGTTGGCTTACAACACTGGGCAAAAGAGATTTTCTGCTTAATATGGAAATACCTAATAATTGGTCATAAGGCAAATGACATTAACCAGCGGGCCATTTGGCTCCGAATGAATGGATCATAACCCAGAGGGTTTTAACTGCATCAGCCTCTGCTCTTCAAGAGGTTTTCATTTCAGGAGTGAATCAGTGCTAAAATATTACACTAAGGATGGAAGAACACATTGGGTGTAAATTTGGCAGCCAGTCAACTACTAGAGAAACCTTTGCACACATTATGCATCACTTTGGGAAGTCTCAGGACATCCTGGTTCAATTTCCCTGCTATGCCTTGGAACATTCCTTAGACACTGGACAAAGGAAGGCTGAATCTCAGAAGATGAAATCCCTACAGTCAAGACTGAGGGCAGAGAATGGCAATTCTGCAGACTAAAAGCAAGGCAGAAGATAATGATTGAGAAAACGAGAGGTCCCCATGTGGAATTACTTAGCTAGTAATGGCCAGAGTCCAGTGGAAACAAAGATCCAACAAAACTTTGTTTTGAAAACAAAATATATTTTTCAAAACCTACTAAAAATCAGTTTTCAGCAGTTGCAGTTGAAGTTATTTCAGTTTTGAGCAAATATAATTTCAAACACTGAGAAACATGCCTAGCACATCTATCAATGCAGTTTTCATTGGTAGAACTCTGCTGTTAAATGATGCCAGACTATTTGAACAATTTACTATATTTAAACAAGATCTGGATGCTTTAAAACTTTTTTAGGTAAAGAAAACATGTCTCAGGTAGTGGTTCTGATTCAGGTCTCAGCTCCTTCAAATCCCTGTTTTCAATCTATCTTGACTTTTTTCTCTAGAAGCTGTGCAGATAATTTAGGCTTAAATAACAATATATTAAAGAAATAATAAGAAAGAAAACTAAACTACAACCATTTTAAGCTCACACATCTCTTAGAGAGTTTCAACTTTGCTTTGTTAGTAAATGCCACTGAAAAGCAGAGGGAAACAGTATTTCTGTGTTGCATGACAGTCATCTAAACTCTTCCCTGCCAGCTCTGTTCAGCCTGTACAGTGTAAGCCACAACTGTTTAATTATCATGTGTTCTGCCAAAGGTGCAGTCAAGGCTGTTTATAAGGAAACGGAGACAGTGAGCCAAATTTCATTTGCAGATCAGACACGCCTGCTAGCAAGCAAAGCCAAGTTTTAGGTACAGATGAGATCAGTAGTTCTGTCCTCCAGGGAAGGTGGCTGCACCTCAAAAATTAATGAGTAATTTTTCAAATTGATGTGAGGTAAACTAGTTATTTTCACAATTAAGTGCTTTACCAAGCATTTAGGAAATGGTAGTTTCTCATTGGACAACCAGTTCTGAGGTCCAACTGGAGAAGATACAGCGCAAAGCCAAGGTTACATCAAATCTGTGTAACCACTGCGTGAATGCCATTGGGACAACATCTCTTCGCAGGGCAGGGAGAGGACATTCCATATTATAAAGGCACTGGAATCCAAGCGGAGTAGTTTTCCTGACCATAGTAAATTATTTTGCTTGCTTGCTATAAAGCCGACCTTTAAATTACAAATTGTCCTAATAATTATTAGTTATTCTCCTTCTGAGTCCTGCACTGGTTTATAATAATAATCAATACTTCCCTGCTCCACTGATGAGGAAATGATGAGTCAACACACGAGACTGGCCTTGCTGCTAACCACAGAGTCAGCAAATACGTGCTAGCCCGCTTCTCCTAGCCCACCTCCAAGGCAGTCTCTTCTTTCCCTTCCCTCTCTGATGGGGCCACCCACGCCAAACTTTCCTAAGCAAAAATCTTCCAGGGGCTCCCTTGTCAGGCTGACTATGGCTTTTCTTGTGATAATAAGATATGTCATAATACATAGACTTGACAAACTGAACTCACAGCATGCTATTTGGGTTGAGGCAAGGTTTTATTCCTCAGCCAGCCTTATTGCGTTCTACCAGATAATCAGTGCTTAAATACTGGCTGATCCTGTAATCCTAATGTAAAGTTCCCTTTAAGGCCAGAGGTAACTTTGCCTGCAAAAGATCTGCACCTTTGCCCATAGATAGACATTTTTAATGAATTCCTATCAGTTTTCACAAACTTCATCACAAACCAGCATCCTAAAGCATTAACTTCTTACAGCTACCTGCAAGCAGCTTCATACATTGCAAGCCACAGCATGCTTGTCACTCATCCAAGACAGACATACAGAATGTCCTGCTGCATTTCCTGCAATCACAGGTGGAACAGTGTGTCCATACTGGAAACCAGTTGAAGTAAATCTACTCCTGCAACTGTGTAAATACTGGCTTGGTTGTTATTGCTTCCTGTGTTGTTTATAACAGGAAAGTTATTGTTGTGTTTTGTTTGGATTTTATTTTGGGGGCTTTTGTTCATCTATAGAGCAAAGAAAACACAAAGTTTAAACAGAACTGATTTGGAGTAGACTCAAAGTTTCAGGTTAAAAAAACCCCAAACCAACACATAGAAAACAAATACGTTCCTGGCAACAGAAATGAAAGGCCAGCTATCCCTGTTAGGCTGAAGACATCCACTTTTATTGCATTACATATGATACAAGTCCTAGCTGTCAAAATCCTCAGGAGCACCTAAACAGATAATAAACAATCAGTGAAAGACTTATGGCTACATGTTTTTCATAGTATTGAAAATCACTTGGGAACCATATTTTAATGGAAAATACAGCTTGATGGAGACAAGTTTCATAGATTTATGAAGAAAGTGCAGCACAAATCAAGTGGAGGGTTTGGTTTTTCAAAATTATATGGAAGTGTTAGAAAATAGCACCGAAAAAAAACGAAAAAAAAAAGGAAGAAAGGACGAAGAAGGGCAAGCAAAGAGAAAAGAAAGAAGTGCCCTTCTAATGATTTATGCTGTAGAGAAGGAATATGCCTACTAGTGATCCTGTTACCTTTACTGCTCTTTGTGATTGTTATTCTTCCCCTAAGAGAGGCGGTCATGTTACACACTGACAGAAAGTTACACCTCTTCAATGTGATTTGTCCACTTAAAACAACATTTATCATGTTGCCAGTTTATAAATCATTTAGGCCAACTAGATTAAGGCTATAGGAAGCCAGCACCCCTAACTGATCCTCATGCCAGATAATTCAGAGACCTGCATTTGTTTACAGTAAACCTTATCAGCCAAAACAGTAGAGTCCGGTGCCAGCTGAACTCTGGTTCCTTCCTCTGAGTGAGAACATGGGGTGAGGTGCAGTTTTAACACATTGAGAGATAGGCTCCCGCTTTGAATGAAAATGTACCTGCAGCAGTCCACACTGTGCCAGTGTCCTGGAAGGCTTCACTAACATGGACAGCTCTTCCTCTACACTTCAGAGGAGCAGAGTCTCTCCACAGAAATAGGAGACAGGCTGAAGAGGCTGAAGGTTAGCTCACATATTTTATCTATTTTGTACATGAGGATGTGGAAAATGTCCATTTTTAACCTATGAAAGTATGTTGTCCCCTTGTTGAATACAAGACACAAGCCCCACTGTGCTTTTTGCTCTGTGTTGAGCATAGATTCCAGTAAACTGAAATAGTCAAACTTGAAATTGGCCTTTTGTCCTATTAAAACCCTTTGGACACTAAGAAGAGGCTGAAATACCAGCCTGGACATACGATCCAGCCTGTAGCACTGGCTACAGTTACCAGGCACCAGCTCACAGAAACCTTCTCAGAGATGCAGGCAACACAACAGCTCCTACACTGAAGGCAGTTCCCCACTAAACGCGGGATTTTAATTTCTCTTTGAATAAAGTCTCCAAGTTCACACTTCTTATGGTGCTAGGAGATTTAAAAAAAAAAAAAAAATTAAAAAATGTTTTAAAAGCTAAACATTAAAAAAGGATCAGCTTTGGATCCAGAGGATTTCAAACTAATTGAGAAGGAATTAATAACCTTAAGTTTGATGATGTTTATATATGAGACCTAGCACAAGGGAAAAGGAGCTACAGAGAAAATCTTTGCCCTAGAGGTGATTCTTTAAATCCACAAGGAAAGCTACTCTAGTCTGTGTAAAATAACAGCCAGCCAAAGCTCTTCTGCAGGATCTGGTAAGATGAAGCTCTTCGATGTTTTGTGATTTTTGTTGTTTTTAAAACAGCAAACCCTTAGAAAAGCAGATTATTCTTAATCCAAAGTACAGGAACACTATCACCCTATTCACTTGAGATGATCCAGGATGCAGACTGAGCACACCATACTCTTCTCCACACAGCATCACAGGCCTCACTTCTGGTTTTAATTAAAGGCACATGGACCAAGGGATCAGATTAAGACATAAAGTAGGTCTTTTCATGAAGCTGATGCATAGCTGCCTTTGACACATCATCCTGAAACAAAAAATAAGCTGTGCATTGCCACAATTACCTTCACAACTAGGGACTGTTATTTTCAATCATCACCATTGCTCTTCCTTCTGCACCTAATTGATTTGAATCCCTCCATTGGTTTGCTCTTTTCTCTCTTTGGCCTCCCTTTCTCCCTCTGGCATCTTCTAAATTCCAGGTGTGGAATTCAGTCCTATGCTCTTCTTGACAACACCTAAAATTCCCAGCACTTAATGTCAACACGCACTTTGCCAAGGAGTTTTTCAAAGGTGTGATGGTTGTTTCCTGAGGAGATGGCTATACAAAGATACTTGTCTACCTCTGACAGCCTGTCTTGGAGAGAGGCTAATATTTTAACACTGAGAAAGGTTGAAAAGAAGCAGGAAATACGCAGCTGATTTTTCAAAACCAGCTACTGAGTTAGGAGCAGCCAGCTCATTATGCCCTGAGTCTGTTTTTCAGAAGTGCTTAGTATAATGTCTTTATATACATTAAAGAATATTGACTATTGACATGGGGATTTGGATATTTGTTGTTTGGGTTAAACTGAAATGAGAGGTCTTCATAAAAATGAACAGAACAGCAATGAATGAGAAAAGACAACTCACTTCTCTGAAGAGTGAAAGAAACCCCAATGGCTTTATAAGAAATCTGCCCTTCAGTGAGAGTGGCATTGAAGAGTGCTGGTCTTGAGACCTGTAGCACCCTAAAAATTCAGCAAAGGCCTGTTTGCATCACCACAGAGGGAGAAGTGACCAGTCATCAAAAAACCTCATGCATAAAGTGTTCAGTGTTTTAACATTTTCCATAGATTCTGGTAACGGCAAACTGGATTTTAGGATGGATGGATGCCTGGTCCCTGTATACGACTGGTGATGGACTGCTAAGAAAGCTTCTGGCAGAATGAACTCAAACAGACAGGCCAGGACCTGATCTGACATGAATGGAAACCCTTTCATGGGTTCTAGGGGTGAATGTACATCCGATACATGAAAGGAGATACTGAGACGAGGGTAGGGACACAAGTACAGTTCGTCTCCAATAATGACCCTGAGCACTCACATGCCAGACAACAACAGGAGCCACTAGACACCAAGTCCTCCAAAATCCAGTTTGGAAACATGAAATAAACAGGTTTCCAGATTCAGGGCCTTTGTCTGCAACTATTATTTGACTTTTCAGGCTACGATCCACTGTATTTGCACAGGCCATACAGATACAAGACAAGAAGAAGCCCACGCACAGTATTTGATAAAATTGCCTCAGTGGGAGAAGCCATGTTTAGGGAAAGCTTTCCAGGTATATGAAACAAAAAAAAAAAACCCTGCTAAACAAGGTTATGGTGTTTAAGCAACGAATTAAGGGATGCACAGCTTCTGTGTAATTCTGTAGGAAATAGCTTGCAGGATTTTTACAGTGTAGAAGAAAAATACAGTTCTAATAAGTTTTATATCAAAAGCACAACCTACAAATTTAGAAACCTCTGAATTTAACACATCACTGAAGAACCTCTTGAGCTCTGAAGCTGTAATGGCACTTTTGACCAGAGCTAGAGCACACAGTAGTTTCCACAGTGGGAACTTCATTCTCCCTACTAAACTCTCTCATCGCTCTCCTACAGCATGAGAAACTTCCTCTCATTCCAGACCCAGAACACTGCACAGAGCCAGTGTCTGATCCAGTGTGCCACAGTCCAGTCCAGCCTTCATTGGTACAAATCTGGAACTCTGGCTACACCTTTGAAGCACACAATAGGGGTTACAGAAGTTTTAAAAGTATAAATGAGGGAGAGAAAAGACAGAGGGCTAAAATTACCAATACAAGAACATAATGGAATGATGCTTTTTTTTTTTTTCAGGAAAAACTACTGAACTTCTTTTCACAAAGGACTCATGTAAGAAGTTAATTAAATAGATGCACTACCTAAGATGTCTAACATTAATTTAAATTCATCATAACTCCACTGGCTCCATTTACACTTCTCTGTACTTATACCAGCTATGGACAGAATTTAACACAGCAGTTTAATATCTCAAATTCATTCCAAAGAAATGCCAATATAAGCCACCTGCCAAATGCTTAGTCTGCAGGTCTGTTTCTGAGTTTCTCTAGCCTCTTGCCTCTCTTCATCATACTCCTACTGAGCTTTTTCTTTCACATGGGAGATATTTCTGAACACTGAATCACAATGAATTACAAAATCTTCATCCTCTTATACTCAGTCCGGGATTTGACTCTGGATTGAAGGAAAGCCCCTCATTAGGGCAACAATTGTTAGAGCAAAAATAAATGACCAACAGCAAATACAATTGCTAGTGAAAGGGGAAGGCACCATTCTCCTGCCATGACTATTTGTGGCCTGACACTGCTCCCCTGAACCCAAGCATGTCTCTGTCCCTCCTGCAACAGTGTCTGCAGAGAGCCTGGGCCCTTGGTCTGCGGCTGGAAGCAAATAGAGGTCACTCATCACAGCAAAACTTAAAAACAAGGGTTTGTTCTGATCTACTCCACGCAGTACAATGACCCAGGGAAAGGGATGCCAAAATCAAATGATTTCTGGTCAGACCCACCAGGAAAAGACACGGTGCATCAGACAGACACACCAACAGCAGTGACAGGGCTCAGAGAGCTGGAATGGGATCAGCAGCACACCAGAACTTGCGTACGAGAGCACAACTTCCCACATTTTGATTTATCATGTAATAGGAAAGATTTCTTGTGAAACCTTTTCCATGTGCAATAATTTCCCAGGAGAAATTAGTTCGATTAATGGAGACTTTTAAAAAACAAGACTTGGAAAAGCTCTAGGGAATATACACACACTATAGGGAAAATTCCTGCTTGGGAATAGCCATTATTCAGTGACCTCCCAGGTCTTTACCAGTTCCAATTGCATTACTTTTTAGAGCTTGGTACTGAGATGCTGTACAAAGTGACATGAGTTTTTCTACTCGTAACTAAGGTAGAAAAAGTATTTTGCAACAGAGTTAAAATTAAACAGCCTTCACAGAACAAGAAAAAGGGTTTGCTTTGTTTGTTCTTATTTTACTGGGAAGTCACTGCTGCTTGGTTTAACAATAGACAAGCCTTCTCAGGTGATGGGAGGAATGAAAAATGTGAGCAGTTAAGAACTCCTGATCACTGAGAAGATATTTGAGACAGAGAGCTCGATTAACTGCTAGCTAAGAGGCAGAGGAGAATATCGTTGCTTTTTGCCACTGTGTTTCAGCATAACAAAGACACACACAAGATCCAATCTTGCATCTGGATCTGAATTTCAGCAGCCACAGCTGGGTAGGAGTTGACATTTAATTTGTCAAGGGTTTTTTTGTAATTGGTTAATACTAATATACACCGTAATCCTCAGGCTGCCTTAGCTGAACTTAGATTTCCCAGAACATCACACAGGTTAAAACAACTGCAACTATTGTTTCTCTGCTGAAAGAAATGCACACCAAAAATATCATTGTATAATACTGATTCATAACTACATCCTACCTATACCTGCCTCCAGCAAACACATGAATTTTGTTTTAACCCTTTCTGGATCAAAGTACACCAGATCAGATTGTATCTGTTATGGCAAAAAGACATGGAAGAAAAACCTTCTGACCTTGCTCTCTGGTGAATGGGAGGAGCCCACTCATCTCCACAACACCAGCAAGGATGGAAGAGAGTGAATCCCTTTGATTATTCAGACAAAAATTGGGTTTTTAAGTCTGTGCCTGCACCCAGCACCTGTGCCTGAAAATTTGCTGGACTGGGAGCACTGGTTGTAGATCCTCTTGCAATCAAACCTAAAAACAGGAAGACTCAGCAAAATTCAGATAAGACTTTGAACCTTTTCCTCAAATCCTGAATTCTAGGTCTGACTATCTGGGGTGGATGTGTGTCTATTCCAAAAAGATCAGCATGAGTAAGATGAAAGCTAGTGCTTATCTCTCTTTAATAACAATTGTTTGAACAACCTGAATATAAATGGACATTAAATGTTCTCCTGCCAGTTAAAGCACTGTTCCAACCTCT
The DNA here is from genome assembly GCA_013397795.1 of Orthonyx spaldingii. NCBI lineage: Eukaryota > Metazoa > Chordata > Aves > Passeriformes > Orthonychidae > Orthonyx > Orthonyx spaldingii. The sequence goes on along the minus strand of VZTJ01005188.1, from coordinate 2,915,546 downwards.
TCAATTTGACCTCCCTAAATGTCAAAGCCTTCTAACTATTTTAGGCTTCTTGGACATGTGAGTGCTGATCATGAACTGATCAGCCAGAGCACAGAAATAAGTCATGGAGAAGAGCAAAAACTCTTGCAGTAATTAATTTGAATACAGCCTAAGTGTAGACTGTAGTGAAAAGCACTCAAAGAACTGAAGTAACACAAAAATTTTTAATAAATTAGCACTCCACAACTATTCTTCCACACACAAAATCAGAAAACGATGTACGTTTGGATCACTCCAAAGTTTGTCACTGCTCATTTTAAAGGAAATGGTGTTGGTTCATTATTACGGCTAATGATTACCAAAATTTGAAAATATCTGAAAACTAGGTTTCTAGCTGAAATTCAACTTTTACCTTAACTCAGCAAACCAAATAACATTTTTAAATGCTTTACTGAAGATAATCTCTGAGAAGTACAGTTTTATATATGTGATAAGTTTTTGGCAAAAAATCTTAAATTTACCTCAGAAGAAACACAAATAACATTTTCTGAATTGGACATCTCTTTAGCTCCAGCCTCTGTAGAAGAGACTCCTTAGCAGAGAGAGCCTGCTAGGGAAGACTTTAGAATGACACTGTGTCACTAAAATAGTCCCTTCACAGTTCGAGTCTCATCCACACAAAGTCTCTCAAGATAGAAATCAGTTAAAATGTGTGATAAGCATTTAAGTGAATTTAAATAATGTTATTAGTTTCTGTTCTTAATGAGAATTCAGTGAGTATCAATCTACCCAAGTTCACCGTTTGTTGTTCATCAACCCCAAATTACATGGTTTGAGCCCACTAGGGACCAATGTACGTGTTTATTTTCCCTTAGGATTTGCACCCATTCTGCGATAGTGAAAGAGCACCAGGATCATTAGAGGGCTAAAATGAGGGTACTCCAAGAAAACAAGAACAGCCCTCTACTATTCATTTTACTCATAGTCTCTTAGCACAGTCATATCCTCTGAGGTTAGAGGCACATGTACATGATGTAGGAAGTCTTCCAGATTTCTTTTTACGGAAATGAAGTTCTCAACACTGGCTGCACTAAGAAGGGTATTTCTGGTTTTCCACCATGCCAGCAGCGGTGCTGAGCAGGGCTCTGAACGCACACTTGGAGGCTGTGCAGTGTGCAGCCCTGTCCTGGTGGAGCTACAAAAGCTGTCATCACATCCTGAGTGCACTGTGCATCCAGCTTTCCCAACCCTGCTGCATCACGTGTTGGTGCATTGCTCTGCAACAAAACCCATCACAGAGCTGGCCACGTGCAGCACAGCTCTGAGCCAGGATGTCAGCTTTCAATTTAATATTTTTGAGAAAGCACAGCTTTTTTGGATAGCTATTTCACCTACTTCCACTGTGGAAATCTTCTTCAAAATACACACGTATTACATGAAGACATGTTCATTGCTAACTACAAAACCTAAAGAAACTCCAGTATTTCCCAATACCTACTTATCCATGGAGCAGAAGTATTTAATCAATGTGCTAATGCCACAATCTGAAATTGTTTTTTCTCCCTCCATTTTCAAAATTCTCGTTAGTTCTTCTCGAGTGCCCAATCCTCCAGCTTTCCGTACCATAACTGTTAAGAGATACTTCAACAAACTGACAATACATTAAGTAAAAAAATAATAATTTTAAAAATCCATGGGATCGTATCAAACAAATTAGGGTAACTAGAAATCTCTGCACCTTAGGATTGTACCTTTGCTAACTGATGATGCAGACAGAAAGAATAAAGATCATTATGAGGGCTAAACAGAGAATATTACAAGAGAACAAGAAAACCTCACCTGCTGAATTTTTTAATTGACTTATATGAAGTTATAGACATTTGTACAGGTAAAGACTGCTTCACTCAGCTGAACCAGCAAAGACCATCACACCAAATGCAATGTCAAAATACAATATTCAGTGCATGCTACATTTGCTTATGTCAGATTTGAGAATGTCTCCATTTCAAAATGTGAAGAAGACATCACTGAATTGTCAGGGTGTTGCAGAACTCAGGAATCTTGCCACTTGTTCACAGTGGAGTGTTTGGGATTAAAACATTTCTTGTGAATAAATTAATGAAGTAATATAAAAATTGACAGCTCAGCTATAACATCTGCTCATCCATAAAAAAAGTCACTCCACCCAGCTGAGTGGGTGAAGTAAATATTACAAGGTGGAATTAATGCAGGTACTGATGGAAATATGACCTTTTTAATCAGCATAATTTCAAAATAAATTCCTAAGTAATAAAGAATTAAAACACATATGCTGTAACAAGTGGAGTGAGATTATCCGGATTAATCAGCCATAGCTGTACTCTTAGGTGGGCCTGCCCCATTGGTGCCTAATGTTCTTCCCTCCCGCCTGCAGTGAAACCCACAGCAACTCACACAGAAATCTGGCTTAGGCAGCAGCTTTTTGAGCCAGGATCCCAGTGTATTAGAAATCATCTGAAAAAGTTCACTCTATATCAAGCCATTTCACTTTTCAACAAAGTTCTCACAAGTCACAAAACACCGGATGGTGGAGGGGGGGAGGGAGCACCAAACACTTGAAAAATTATCTGAAAAGGATCTGAAATGAAATAGATCTCATCAAGAAAGCTCAGCCTGCTACGAGCGTAGGACATAAATGCCAACTCAACAGAAAGAAGCACCAGGTGAACTTCAAGCAGAGATTTCTTTTCAAGACGTCAGGTGTCCAAAAGCAAAACACCCCATCTTTACTGACGTATAAAAGCAGGGGGAACACTGGTAAGAACTCAGAATTCCAAATGCACAGGTGCCATGGGAAAACATAAGTTCTGTGCAACTCCAAGGCCTAGTTTAAGAGTAAGTCCAATTTAAATAAGAAAAACATAAAAAGACACAAACACAGTGGTTTGTTGTGCATCTCCCTCCTTCAAAGGAGAGTTCTGTGAATCTGTCTGTTCACCTAATGGTCACAGGTGTGAGATAAATGCTGTTCTGACCCTAGTGCACATAAATACCTTAATAATAGCATTTCTCTGTCATAACCACATCGGTGCTGCAAATGTCCATGCATGCACATCTTACACGAGGGTTATTCACCTGCAGCACCATTACAGTGCAAATTGGTTGACCTATGTGTGTAATTTTACTGTCTTCACAGGGCTGCATTCTCTTCTCACTGATATGCTCTGTGATTATTTCTTGTCTTTATCTTTTGCGCTTGTTTGTTTGTTTATTTAAGTGGTAGCAGCGTAGTGACCATGACAAATAGCCTGGAGGATTCCAAACAGTTGTGGTTTTTTTCTCCTTTAGCAGCTTTATATCAAGTCTTTATCAGCAGCTTCTTCATTCCGGTGCCTTGAGAACCCTCCATTGCTTTTTGGGGTTTTTTCTTCCACTGATACATGTGTATCGCTCACCCCAACACTCCTCCAGCCCCCTGACAGATCTGCTCAGGGACTGTCTGAGGCACATCTGCCAACAGGAGTGGCTGCAGCGGCCTGTTAAGGGCTACTCTCCTTTTCATCCATTTGCAATTAACTCCTGGTGATGTGTTTTAAGAAAGAATCGCTGAGCAGACCACTCAAAGGAGTTCAGACCGGAAAACACCCTCTGCAAAAATGCTCCGAATGTCCTTAGAGGCTGCTAACATGAATCTACATGCTGCTGTCAGGGAACTCCTGCATTTTGGCTCTCCTAGGCATAAGTTTTTCTTTGAGGAAAGTCCCTTGCCTCTCTAACTGACAGGAGGAGGAAAACAAAAGACAACCAAACAGCAATAACAAAACTTGTTCACAGGGCTGCTGTATTCAGAGAATAGGGGTTGGGGGGTAAGCATTTTGGTTTAGTTTAAGAAGACTGACCTTACTGATGACACTGAAGCAGCCACACAAATTATGTTTAACACTGCAGCTTCATATGTGTTCAGAAGCCAGCCTGAAGTTAATATAGTGTATTTTCAAAGTCACTATACAGTGCATGTTTAGAACTCCAAATGGAAGCCATTCCCTTTGCTCAGTATGTGAGATAAACCTGTTAAATTAGAGATTTGTTTATATTCTGAACAGGTAAGAAGAAGACAACATACCTTCTGCAGTTCAAGGATTGTATTTCTAAAGTGGCCTACAGTACATTTGCACTCTGGTATCATATTTACATTTTTAACTCTTGTGCATTCTGCAAGTAGCGGGAGGAGTTGTTCCCAAAGCCTTTTGGTAAAAAGAAAAGCATTTCTATAGTGATTAGATTTGTTTAGATCATCTTACTAAATTCAGAAATCACAATTCATTTGCAAACAACTGTGTTTCCCAAAATCTATATGCACTAGGGTTTTGTTGATAGGCAAAGTCTAAACAGTCGAACTCTAATTGTTGATTTCACAAAACCTCCTTTGAGCATAACAAGGTTTTCATCAAAGGCACATTTAGCAACTACTTTTAGCCATGGCTGAGGTCTTCAGCCAACTGCCCCATATAAATTATAAATAATGACAAGAAAACAAGTTCTCAGTTAATACAACTGTAAACTGCTAGCTTGGTCAGAATCCAAGGTTACAGAGTGATGCTGAGCCACATCAGCAAGTGCATACAGATTATGGAAGAGATGCAACCTTGCACTATGGAGGGCACCTCAGTTGTGTTTCGTATGTATTCTTCACAATTCTTACAAGGGATGGTTCCAGCTCAGGAACAAAACCAGTCTTGCTCCAAGGGTATTGTATGTAAAGATTAACAGTGTCAAATGGTGACAGCACTATCGTAAATTCCAAGCACACAAAAACGAAGATGTTAAATCCTATCTCTATAACTTCTGTTCCTCTCAATGCGAAATTCAGAAGGTGTTGAATGGAAGTGATCACAGAAAGTAGTAGCTTGATTGATAAAGTCCCTATCTGGTCATTTACGATCTGGCTGAAGGAGAAGCAGCTTTTGCCAGACAGAAAAGCAATTAATCTGCAAACAAGCCGAGGAACAGCAGGGCTGTGCATTGGAGTCTCAGGCTGCTGGGAGCTCATGAGAGGAGATAAGACTGCAGCCTGCTATTTATTGTACATTTTAATTAAGTGCTTGTTAACGGCAGTTATCTTAACAGTCATAAAATTACTGTTGTAATGCATTTTGTTTGAGGAAAAAAAAAATGGAGGGAGCCGAAGGACTTTATGAAAGCAGTCACAGATTGCTTTCACTTTAAATCAAAGAATAAATTCTGAAGAGGAGGGATGTTGCAATGATCTAAGCGGAGCCACTAATGGTTATTTAATGTGGCCATCAGTGTTTGTAAGTCCCTAGCATACGGAACATACACAATAGCCTCCAAACCCTCTTTAACACTTATTTGAGATGACAGGAAAAATGAAACCGTTTGTGCTTTCAATGGAAAAGCAATCATTGGTACATTATATTCTGCTTGCCCTATCATGCTAATGCATGGTAAAAATGTCACCAAATGTATTTAAGGACCTGATGGAGTGTTGCTGTTTGATTCCTGTTACTGGGCTGATTAATAAAAATCTTCAATTTGTATGTAAATGCAGTGGGGTTTCATATCATCCGCATACCTGCACCTGGAGAAAATAATAAACTGAAGTTTAATGCAGCAATTATAAGCATTTATGGAACTCTTTAAAGAGGCTGCCTGCCTCCCCTGACCATCAAGATGAGATATTCACAGAGGAATATTACTGATGCTCAGACAAGCAGGGCTGCAGATGGTCCCCAGTGCAAATGCTGCCAATGCAGATTAACTCACTGACTCATACTCACTTTGGTACAACAATGTAAGCTACTTATTGTTAGACAAAAGTGTCATATTTTTCCCTACATCTGAAATAAAATCAAATTGAACTGTTCTTTGGAGTGGTGGGAAGGGTGGTAATTAACATTTTAAATGAGGACTGTTTGCATCATTTACACTTTTCCTGACATCACTTAATTCCCCTGTGCATATGTTCCCATGACAACATCATCACCACAGATAAAAATTGCATTGGTACAACAGAAACTCTTCAAGATATATGACAACAGCTGTTTGTTTATTTTTTTAAAAATTCCTCTAATGATCTTCAGACTTTTAACCAGCGACCCCCTAACGGCTGATCCTTACCAAAACAAAGTATGCAGCTATTTGCATCTTCACAGATGGATATTGGAAAGGGTTTGTGGTTTGGGTACTAATAGAATAATAAGTACCATGTATCGGATATGGTCATGTGGAGGAATACATTACAACGTAGGCAGATATCAGCTTTGATGTATGCCCATGCACAGGCTCTGCTCACACCACAATCCTTGATTAAGTGCATACGACAGAGATGTTCTTAGTTTGTTGTAACCATTTGCTAATTTGCATTTGCAAATTTCAGTGAATGTGCTCCAAATGAAAAACAAACATATTCAGCTAAAATCCCTGTGAGACACTCCACTAGTAAAATATTGTGCTATTGTTTCAACGCTGTGCTTTTATTGGAGTGCAGTTCTTCACTATTAGCCGGGCACCAATGTGTTTTAATGACTGTGATGCTTCTCACAGATTACAGCCAAATAATGAAATCAATGAGCTACCAAAAGCACAACTATAATTAGTCTTTCATTTAATAGTCTCAGGCAAGGCTTTAACTTATCCCATCCACAACTAAGTGCTCTGTTGACACTGAAGAGCTGTTTTTATGCTACTTCCCAGGGTGCATGATCAAGCCACTCTCCTTAAGGAAGTTAAGTGAAAAATCACCCTTTTTTCTTCAAACCAGCCTCCAGCTTGTCACCAAACAATAGTTTTCAGGCCCAGCTGTGGCACATTTGGCTGGCACACAGCGTGCACTGCCTGAAAAGCTGCTCCCTGCTCCTCTGAGGTAAAGGCAAATGAATATCCTGCTCAGGGAGTCTGTGAGTATTTGACCAAAAAGCACACCAGGAGTCATTTTGGGTGTTCTTTTTCACAAGTAACTGCTCTAGAAGCAGCTTCTTAGCGTGTGTATTGGCAAACTGAATAAATCCTTTGCAAGGCAGCCTCTCCCTCCAGATGTAGCTCTAAATCCAGATTCCAAACAATTTTGTAACTGCCAAGAGTGGAGCATTGGTATTAGAAATCTCCAGACCGAAAGAGAAGTCAGAATCCATTCTGAGGGAGGGGAACTTGGCAATTACCCACCAAACCATTGTTTGTTTTGCCACCCTAAATAGCAAGTGTAGCCTCAGACAATCAGCAGCACAATAGCATCATGCTGCAGAGGAAGAGCTGTGCCACCGAGATGCTTCACAGAGCCATCAGTCACTATATTCACTGCTCAGCGACATGTCACACAATGGCAGAAGCTAACCAGAAGGTCAGGGAAAGCAGTCCCAATTTCCTGACATGCTCACAAAGATTATCTGCTTTCTAGCCCAGTGTTCCATTCAACCTGGTAAAAATAAAAAAAAATGTCTATTGCACCTGCAGCTGGTGAACTTGCAAGAATTCTACTCCTGCTGCAGTTTGATGTGTCTTACTAAACACAAGTGCCATTGTTTCTACACACCACTCTGCTCAGCCAGGGCCATTCTGGAAGGATGAGGGAGGAAGATGAAGCATCATCATCACCAGATTGACACAGTGACTAAGATGATGAGTTGTATCATCAACGTTTGAGCTAAACTCCATCAAACTAAGCAGGAACTCTATTGTTATTGCCAGCAGCCTTTGAATTAGAAACCTGAGGTCTCAGCCAACTCCACCAGTGCAGTTCTGCCTGTCTCTTAGGGAGAAATGGCCCTGGCACCAGTGCTCTGCTAGCGCATGCCCCTTGCAGTCAGCCCTGCACAGAGAGCTGGTACTGCAGAACCACGGAGCTGGAAGGAGCAAAACCTGTGATAGTCCACCTTGCGTGTTCTCAACAGAACTGGGAACTAAATTCAAATGATACAGTCTTTATTGACAGTGAAAACACAAGAAACTGAAAGCTTGCCAGACAGTTTTCAGATTCCACACAGGCTCTGTAACAATTACTAAAAAAAAAAAAAATAGGTATATGCCAACAATACTGAAAGATAAATATCTGTACAGAAAAAAATTGTCTTTAAATAATGTACTCAGATATGCTTTGAATACTTCAAAAACCCCACCTCAACTTATAAAATACTGGATTCCTGCAGATTTTCTGGAATCTTAGTAAATCCATTTTGTAGTCATCACTTGTATTCTACTGTCCTCTTCACAGCTCACTACCACTAAGGCCACTCACACATTTGCATGCTCATCCAGTTATATATGTTAGAGCAGGCATTTGTAACCCATGTAGTACAAGCTGTAGTGCTGATATAGTAACAGCAGCGTAAACATGCCCTACTTCTGTACAACACAGGGCTGCCCTACATGGCAGTGTGACTGTAACAAGCTGCAGCATTCAGGTGTACTATTAACTCCACACTAATTACTGCACGTTGGTGTGAGGTGAGGGAGCTCACTCTTATGCAAAACACAGCAAACCACCTCACACAAACGCACGTGCACATCTAGTAGCCTTACCAGTAAAACAAATTGAACGTGCTTGGGAACACTGCAGGGCACCGAGGTTGGCTGGACACAGAGCTCACATCCCTGCACCACCAGAGCAAACTGGCTGCCTGCAAACCCCATCCTGCCCCAGCTCCCAGCCACAGGCAGAGGACTTCAGCACAGGGTAGCTGGCAGTAGCCAAAAGCCCACCAGGAACCCTCCTGAGATCTCCCCTGCATGGCTTTCCAGGTGCCAGGGCTCAGGAATGCTCTCCAGCATTGTTTAATTTCCTGCTTTAATGTAGCCTTTGTGTCTGTGTGCGGGAGCAGGGTGGGCACCAAACCTATTTGGCAGTCACTCTTCCATGCAGGTAAGTATTTTTCCACTCCCGGGTATGAGAAATACCATCACATTTGTATCAAACTAATCATCAGCAAAGTTAAAACTGTAGCAAAACTGTGTTTAGGCAGGGGTTTAAAACTCCTTTAATCTCCATTTGGAAAGCTGGTTTTACTGTTCTTCTACACTATGTTCCATGGTTTCATGTATCATTCCCTGTTGAAGTCCAGGACTCTACATGGTTAGGTGGAAAAGAATGGGTCTTATTACTCAGAGTTTTATTTCAGTTTTAAATGACCACTGTAAGGATAAATTGCCTTGAAAAATACCTCCAAATCATTAGAAATACTTCCTAACCTTGCCATAAAGATTTCTTTTACCACTGTGACCTTAATGAGAATGTTTCCCTTAAGAATTGTGGAGAATTTTATGAGAAAGCAACAACAAAACAGTGAGAAACCTTGGCAACGTCGAGGGGGAAAAAAGATCAATAAAAAGAAAAAAAACCCAAACAAATAAAATAATCCCTCAGAAAAAAGGCCAATACCAACTTTTAAGATGACCAAAGTCTAATATCCTCTCATTTGTAAGTTTAATTTGTTTTCTGTACTATTTTTATCTGACTGAACTGCTATTATGTGAAGTACAGAAAAAAGGCCTTTTACTTAGAAGAATTCTTGACTAGTTTTCTCCTAAATATGATATTCTTGGGAAAACAGGATATCACTTTAATAGATGGAAAGAACAGTCCACAGCCACAATACACAAAACCTGATCTACAGCCTTAGCTAACCCACTGCTTCACACATGCCTGGTTTTAAGAACGTGACGTATTCCCTAAAAGCCACCCACTCCCATCACACACCTCAATGGACCTAAACGTGGAGCAGCAGTTTGGGCACCTTGCCAAAGCTATGCCTACCATACCATAAAAAACCTCCAACCAACCTCCAAAATAAAGTGTAAATGCAGTGTTCCAGGGAACAGCAATAAAGGCATTGCCCTAAAGACGGTGAGAAGCTATCACAGCCACTCACAGCCAGAGAACATTCTGGAGAAAACCTGATCTCACTGATATCCACAGGTCAGCTGTGCTCTGTTCCAGAGGACCAAGAGCTCTCCCAGTGGGTGCACTTTATCTATTAAAATCAAAGCCTGACACCCCTAAAAAACCACATGTGTTATGTCTTCTTAAATTAAATAATTCCACTAATAATTGCTCTTCCTTGATCTTTAAGCCAAATGGCTGCTATTTTGCTAAAGTGGAGGCAGCATTCAAAAACACCACCACACAATATCAAGGGCTTTAGAAAGCCAAGTGAGCAGTCTCAGAAGGATCCATACAGGCCCATGGTCTCCCGAGAGGGCTCACATAGGTCCATGATCCCAGCTCAGGTGTGTCCCAAGGGCTGAGGGAGCTGCTTGACTTCAGCATAAGGCCACAGAAACAACCTTGGAGCTGCTACTCCAGGCTGGCCTGTGCCTTCCCTGCTAAGAAGCTGTTCATGACATAAGGTCTGGGAAAGGAAGGGTCAAAAGAAAACACTTGTGGTTTTGGTACATTTCCCACATTCATTCAAACACTTGTATTTCATAAAGTATTATGATTGGATGTTTGGATTTTCAGAAAAAATCCCAACGTTTTCAACTACATTTTGTTAAGATTTCTATTTAGTGGAAAAGCTTTATCCCCCCTCTCAAAAACTAAACTTTTCTGTGCAAAAAAATGTCCAGCCTTAAGTTGATTGACAGTTCTGGAAGCGACAGAGAAACATGTTCATAGTTCTTGCACCAAGTGATGCACTGAGTCTTTAATAGGTCTGAGACCATGTAGATGTTTGTAGTGGAAGCCATGGAAATGAATAACACTAAGTCTTATATTTTTATCTCCTCACATGCACAGTTGTAGGAGATATCTATCTATCTGCATTTCATATATCTCTGAAGAAAAGTATTCTATTTCTGTGCAGAAGAGTATTTTCAAAGTTCAGTATAATGGCCGGTGTTTATTCAGAGATCCTAAAGTGCTCCGCAGATTTTACAGACAGGACTATATAAACAGGGAATATTTTACCAACCTCTGATTCAGGTATCTCAAACATGGAAGACAGCAACCATTTAATATGGCACCACATTACCCATATATGAGTGGAGGATATTTAAAAAAGGAGGCAACAAAAAAATTCAGGAAAAAAAAAGTAACTAACTTAAATCAACCACTTAAACTCTGGCCAATGCAACCAAGCTTCTATGCTGCCTTCTGCTAGAAGTGCCTACATTTCTTTAGTGAAATGGCCACAATCTCAACACTACATGTCACCAAGAAATTTATCATCTCCATCCGGTGTCCCTCCTCATTCCCATCACCAGCTATTACATTGATTCAGCAACTGACTCCAAGGGAAAAATACCCCTCACTAATTACCATAGAGTGGTGTTCATTCAGCACTTCAGTTTTCCTTGGAGGCTTCTTACCCAAACATTAACCCTCAACCAAACCAACCTCAGCTGTTTCAACATTCTCTTTTTCTAAATATGTATATAAAACAGAAGAACCAGACCCGTTGCAGTCAGACTTCTTGGCAATTTAACATTTTTAACCAAAGTAATTTATAAATTATGCCAGTGGAATATTTATTTATATGAAGAATTTTGTGGGTTATTTTAAAGGTGGGATTGGAACTGCTTTTATATGGTAAGTGACTGAGAAATCTCTGAATGTTGTCTTGTATAAACTTCATGCTAGCAGCAATGCTACAGAACAATTTTGCTTTTGTCGAGGACGTATGTACATTTTAATTAAATGCTTCCATTATGAAACAGTTGCTTATATAGCTACGCAAACTGAAAATTGTTTGGGTGTTAGGGGTTTTTTTTTGATCTGTCCTAATATAAAAGATAGTGTAATTCAAACATAACAAAACCAGAGTGTTCCTCTCTCTGCAGTAAGAGGGGAAAGACACGCAGCAGGAACTAAAGGAGAACTTGAAAGGCTCCGTGCTGGCCGCCTATCAGGGTCCCCACGATTTGCATACCAAAGGTAGCAGACATCTGGGGCAGAGTCTGTGCGGTGCCTTATTGACGAGTTCTGCGGGGCCTGTGCCGAGGGAATTCCGCCCCAGCCAGAAATGGGGCTTCCAGCCCTTTTAAGCTGCTCTGGCCTGTTTACCTACCATAACGGGGTCAGAGCACAGGAAGAAATCTTAACCCTACGTTTGAGGCAGAGAATGCTGCAAACCCAAGGACCCGGCCACATGTGGGATTCGGTTATCGGCAGCAGCTCCGCCAACCGGCGCTAACGTAAACCCCAAACGTAGAACAAAAACTTCTCCTACTTTAAGACTAAAGTCACGTTGGAGAAGTGCTCTGAAACATTTTAACAGACATCACAGAAATGTTAAGTACTCTTTTCCCAGGCTATTTTTAGAACATTACTGAAGAGCAAGATGTTACACCTCTGCCATGTACACTGTATTTTTCATACTGGCATCAATTACACAGGTAAGAATGGTCACACATAAAGACACAGTCTCAGAGTGAACACCACATTATTTTTTAATTTTCTGGACATTCTTTGGAGATGCTTCCCCCCTTCCCCAGCTGACCATTGAATCACTGCACAGCCTCATAGTGCTTTGCTGTGCTTGGACATCCTCCAACTCTGGACACTCCAGAGTGAAAAGTCAAGTAGAGAAAGGAGGAGAACACAAAGATGAAGGCACTGAGAGGAAGGAAACTATCAAATATCACAATCCCAACAAGCCATTATTTTTCTCTGGGATCAGCTAGAGGGTTAGTAATGTGCTTCTAAACTCCATGTATAACAATAGTAGCAAATTACTAACAAATTAGTAAAAGCAATAAAACAATGACTACCAAATGGAATCCTTGCAAGCACAAGTTTGAATATTTCACTCTAAAGCTCAAAGGAGATACTAAACAACGGTTTTGTAAAACACTGTTTTCCACAGACTGAAAAGAATTGTGACCAGATATGTAATACTGGGGGGTTGGAGTGGGCAAATGTACTATTTTAAACTGCAGCATATCAGCAGGAGAGCAGGCCAGCTACTACAGCATTTGAAATTTTTTAAAGGGAAATATCTTGATAAAATTGACCTGCTCTAAAACCAGTTTAAATATTCTGTGTATGTTTTCTAATGGAATCCCAGTGCCAGTACATGGAGTAGCATGTCTTAGTGAAACTAAGCACTCCTGTTTTTCAGCCAACAATTAATTAGGTTATGTTTGATACCCCTTAATAGAAAAGAACAATTGCTACTAAAGAAATATAGCAATTAAATCACTAGGGCTAAATTGCCACATCCTTACAGTTGGCTTTAGGATTGGGCTTTTTGTGATGCAATCCCCACCAGAATTTCTTCACAAAGATTCTCTTGCAATGTGTCACAGTGGGAGAAGGCAAAAGTTTGCTCACCACCTTTGTTCAAAAGCTGCACCTAATCCTGGAGAAACCTTAAGATATTTGGAGGTCAGAGTTCTCTTCTCAGAGGCTCCAGATAGCTCAATCAGAGCCGTCTTTGCCATGATCTCCCCATTTCTCTTGATATAGAAAGTCCCTACAAAAACTAATATGCTTTGAAAAATATGAACTTTTCACTGAAATTTTCTAGTAGGAAGGTGTATTTTATTCACCTCTCAGTTCTATCCCCAAGCTAAGTTCAGAAGTACATACGGTAGAAGCTTCCACAACAAGTAATTGGGGTGGGTATCACAACCAAAGGACTCCCATTACTGTTCTGAAAGCAAGCCTTGAGACCTCCATGTAGATGCACAGATCTCAGAAGCATGATCTGGCCCCTGGACATGATAGGTTTCCTATAAAGAACAGTGTTACTATAATCCCTCTCTTGTCATGAAATATTCAATTTTCTTTTTCATTCTTAAAAAATAAAATGCTAAATTACCTAGTTTAGTAGGTCAATGTCAAAACTTATGATGAAAAAGAATCTTCCTAAGAGAGTTTCTTAAAACCTGTATAATCAGGTTGGTAATGCTGCCCACAGGGAAAACCCATTAGCAGAAATCTCTTAACACATTTCAGAAAGCTAACCCTGAGTGGATTGTGGGTTTGCCTGTTTGCTGCATTGCAAGCAGCCCAACTCCTCTGAAAGTGTTGCTACATTTCAGTGCACTGGTTTCCCTCTGCACATACTTGGTGTAGAAATCTGGTAGTGCAGCCAGCAGGCAGATTTTGTGAAGATGAGGCAAGTAAATTTCATCTTCCTCACATAACTGGAAGACATTTTGTAGCTGATTTCAAGGGTTAAACTCTACTCCTCAACTTCAGTGCTCAGAAATTCTATGCACTCTCTTTTTAGAGTACTCTTCCTTCCTTCCTATCCGCTAACACAATAGGGAAAGCTTTGTTATCATTAATCATCTTCAGAGCCCTGGGGATTCTCTGAGTACTAGAACTGCTGCAGCCTCCCTGGAAAAACCCACAGAGACGTGCACCAAAGTTTCTGTCAGAGTTCACTCATGCAGATTTTCATTAATAACTGGATTTACAAGCTAGGGACATGGTTAATGCTTCGTCTGAAGTCAAAGAAACTAAATCGTTGATAATTGTCACCAGAATCAATATTTTTAAATAAAGTATTTGATTTTTTTTTTTTTTTTGCCACAAGAGTGTGTAATCTGAAGGGAGGAAAAAGCTAGATTTTTCAGCATAAAACCAAGTAATGTCTTATACTGCACACAACATTACTAGGTATTAGGACAGGTAAGATAAGCATCATAAATAGAGATGGAAATGTATCAAAAATTATAAATTTTTGAGAAAGAATGATTGTGCCTTAATGGAGAACAATTTATCCAGACTATATACTTTAAATAGCAGGCACTGTATGAGTTTAGCAGCAATTATTTGACTAATTCATCTTGTCAGCCTTCTAACAAATAGCCCCGAAAAAATGCAGCTTGTCTTCTAATTTCTGGAGACTTTGAAGGAAAAGGATATCCTGTAGAAATTAAAGAAAAGCAACATGGCTGAGAAGACATTTGTAAATAAGTCATCAACATTCTGATTAGATCTCTAACTCCTTGATCTAAACGTCTTGGTTTTTTCATGTATTTTGCTACTTAAAACTAATTTTAAAAATACATTAAGTGCAGGAATAAACAAAGACAAAAATCTAGTCCTGATTTCTCAAAATCTTTTTATCTGCAGGTGTAAATTCTGCACTTATTTATAGCTGTTTCCTCAACTTAATGCCCACTCTTCATAAAAGTGTAGTGCCAGCAATAATATACCCAAACTCCTATCTGAAGCTGAAAGATGCAATGCTCAGATATGGAGAAGTGAGTTTTTAAAATTCTTCAGACAACACTTATGAATTCCACAAACAGTCCAGCAACACAATTCTGTAACTAAAAATAAACCAACAGCTTCTGATTGAGAGCCCAGTTTCAGCATCCCCAGTGCCATACAGACTTACGGGGCATTTGTGCCTAAAACTGTGTGAACACTGAGCAGTTGTGCAAGTGTATGTCAAGATAAATGTCCCTACCAATCCACAAAATGATTGTTTTTATGCATAATTGTAGTAACTACACATGCAGGGTAGGTCCATAGCATTGATTTTACTTGCCTGTCCTTGTGCTACTGCAACACTGATAATTTGAACCTAATTTATTCTCATTGTTTATACAGTTAACAAGCTGCTGTGTGTGCAAACAGAGGCCTGTGAGCTAAAACTTGGTGTCTTGCTCCACAGAAATTGCAATCTAAACAAGAAAACCTCTGCACTGGAGAGTAGATTGGTGATCACTCCACTGAGAAACAGAAGGGAAGAAACAAGAACAAGCAACAAGAGATGACAGGAACAGTAAGGCAGAGGGATTGGGCAGAGTGCTACAGAAAAAACCTGGCACACGACACAACAGTTCACAGCAGTGGGCAGTGGGACAATGGGCACATTTTACATCAGATTTCCATTTATTAGAAGGGACTTTCAATGTTTTCCTACTTCAGAAGAGCACAGAAAACATAAATACAGTAAGGAAGAGGAGGTGGTGAGCAAATAGTGCAAGTAACCACTGTGGTGGTCACTATGGACTTATCTAAGGTAGATTGAGATAGATTAGGATAAAACATCTGACCAGGATGCAATAGGAGATACTAAGTAAGTAAGAAATCATCCCCTTTAACCCCAGACTATGTTCCCTCACCTAATGAGACCTCTTTCCAAAGGAAATGGGCTATGAGGCACATTTATGACACCATACTCTGGAGCAGGCATATCTGAGATGGGTGCGCTCATCAAGCACAGTGTCTTCACCCAGGCATCTTTTATCCATCAGCCACCATGTTTTGGAGCCTGTTCACTCAGATGCTTTATCCCATCATTTAAATGCTGCTTTAGACAACATTTTTTCCCCTCCTTTTGATTGATGTCCAGCCCAGCACATTATCCGTTCCTTTAAATTGATGTCACTTTCTTTAAGAGCCTGGGCATTACTCTAAACTGTGTTTTAATTGCTATTTATATGTCCCTCAAGTGTGCAGAACCATTTATTGTTCAGCAAAGGCCAGGAGATTTTATAAATAAAATCCTCACTTGCTACTGAGAATGATAATATTAGCTGACAGCATCTGGATGCATTTTCAAAGCAAAGATTTTACTTTTGCAAGACAAAGCTAAAAACACAGATGGCATAAGCTGGTGTGAAACCTGCAGAAAGCTTTCTTACCCCCTGTTCTTCGAATACCATCATAAGTTGGTGAGTAGGAGGAAAGTTAAAGCTTACATAGATCCCAGCATGCCAACCCATGTCCTACTGAGATACTTGACTGTCTATTGCTTCTAAGCAGCTGGAAAAATGTCAAACTGTCATCACTGATTAAAATGGGATTTTATGGAAAGCATCATATATATTGTCAGAATTTTAGAATTATTTTGTATGATGGAAATTAAAAAATTGTTAATTTTGCTTCAAAACATATTTTCTTCACATTTCCCTCTGTTTCACATTAGTACTTACTGAAGGCTGTACTTATTCCATAATTATGAACTTCACACCTTGTTTTGGAGAGCTGGGCACTTACACCCCATGATTTTTCACTGGAACGCCTGCACTACTCCTAAACACCCTGGAATTGCACAGATGTCTTCACATCAACATTTCTCCACTTGCTGTCTCCAGGCTCATTCCTGAGCACTCGAGTGGAGCTGCTCGTGCCTGTGGATTTGATCTCCATGGCTGACCTTCAGCTCCCTGCCTTTCCCTCCCTCAGCTCAGGAAGTAACTTGCTCTGTTGTACAAACACCTTGTTAGAGATAAGAGGACCATGCATCCCAGGACATACTGTATCAGCCTTTACTATCCAATGCAAACCTTCAAACTGAGAACCCAGGACCTCCTGACTCCCATCTCCTCCTGTCATCATGAAATCCTTCATTATTTGAATTTCCTTAACTTTCAGAGAAAGCTTGAGCATCAAACTCTTTCATCTGAACTCTGCTAGGTGGCAAATTTTGTGTGTTGTGTAATCCCTTCCTATGTGTGTACATCAGCCAAACTTGCCAATATTCATTCAACAAAACCTCCATGTAAGGAAGATCTAGAAGACACTTGGCACTGAGAATGGAAAGGGAAGATCTGAGAGTCAACAGCAGGGGTAAAAGACAGCACCTGCTCCCAGAGGTGTTACAGAGGGGGACAATTAAAGTTCCTGCATTCCAGGATAGTGCTGCACTACCAGCCTAGAACCTGGCTGGCCATGCTGGGGCAACCTGTACTTACCAGTCACACAGGGAGAGTCCAAGTGGTGCTCCACAGATCCCTGCCCTGGGGCTGCCCACCACCAGCCCCTCTCACTGCCAGACTGCTGCCCACAGCAGGTGCCCTGAGTCATGGTGTCCTGTTAAAGGGTTAATCCCTTACAGGTTGGTTCTCCTCAATACCACCAGAGACTCAGCATCAGTCCAGCTCAGCAGAGAGCTGAATCTGCTTGCTGGCACTGCAGAGGCTGTGGCGACACCTGCCCTGTCCCTGAGTGACCACAGGCTCTTCCCCCGTACCGCCTGACCCAGCCCAGGGCAGCAGCACCCCTGGGGCAGGGGCTGCTGTGCACAGCACAGCACTGATGTGTCAGGACAGGCTGTTCCACTGACAGAGGCACCAGAGCTTTTGGGCATCACCAGGGCGGGGCTCCACACCACCCTCAACTCAGCCCAGCTGAAGGGACCCAGAGCAGCCACCTGCAACACTGAGAGCCTGGGCTGGGCCAACCCTTAAACACCTTGGGTAGGACCAGGTGGAAGCAGAGGATTATGGAGAGCAGCTCTCTCTGTGTGGGCATTGATCGGCAGCACTGTGGTCCCCATGGGCTGGGCATGGCCACAGACCTGCTGAGACATCCATGGGGTGACCCTGTCCCCAGGGCCATCCCCAGACCCGTGGTATGGCTCCACTCCCAGTGCCATCCCCAGAACCATAAGGCCACCCTGTCCCCAGTGTCTGTGGTGTGACTCCAACCCCAGGGCTGTACTCAGCCCTGTGAGTGACCCTGTTCCCAGTGCAATCCCCAAACTCATGGGGTGACCCAGGCCCCAGTGCAGTCACCAGTCCTGTGGGGTGATTCCTGTCCCCAGCCCTGCGGGGTGACCCTTACCCACCCTCTGATGCACTCAGGGTTAGGAGCGACCCCAGCCCTGCTGTCACTGGGGCTCAGGGCTGGCCCAGGTGTCCCACCCAGGGCAGGTGGGACACCCCCAATGCCACACTGGGTCACCAAGGCTTGCAGAGCCAGGCCTTGCTCCTCCCTGCTCAGCTGAGTGCCCAGACACCAGGCTAGGACACAACACCAGGGGCTGCTTTACAGTGCCTGGGTTTGGTTTCTTTCCTTTTCCTCTTTTTTTTTTTTTAATGCTGCTGTAACTGCATCTTGCAGGACATTTGCTATAGCCCACAAAGCCAGCCCTGTGCTGAGGTGACACCATTGGCCTGGGCACTGAATGCAGTGTGGACATCAGTAGGAAATAATGGTGAAGCAAGATTAAACATGATGAGCTGGATGTTGAGCCAGGGTTTTCAGGTGGCACTTTTGGCCTTAAAAAGCTGTCTCAGCTGCACCAACTGCCCGGTTTTTCTGCTAAAGCCTGTCCCCCTTGTACTTCCCCAAGCACCCAGTGAAACCATGAACCTGAGTCCCCCAGGAATGCTACAGCCAGCTCCCTGATGTCCAGCCAAGCTGAACTGCATCCTCCTGGGGAACATGAAATGGAATCAAACCTGCATTGCTGGATTCACCACTGGCATTTATGCCGGTATGTCAGGGAGATAATCAGCTCAGCTTGGAAAAAAATGGGGATGGTTGGTGGGGGACAACAAACAGAGCATCACAAAAATATAAACTCTGTTATGCCAATTATAATTCCTTGTTGTTTTTAGACAGTAATTGCATCACTCTGGATGTAAGGAAATGGTCTGCATGGGGAAAATAAAGTGACCTTGTTGCAAACCCTTCCAAACAGAACAAAATTATGTAAATACAGCCCTCCACCCAGTGTGCCTGCAACCCTCTCCACCAGTGGTTAAACCTCGGCCAAACTCAGATCTCTGGGGAAAACAGGTTTAAAAGTTAATTTTTTTCTCACCTGGACAGCACTGGATTGTTTTTAATCTCTCCTGAAACTCTGCAATCAGGCAAAGGTGCAAAGACAGCTAGTTACAGACTGATCATTTCGCCAAACAAATAATCATAATAAATTCATCAGAGCAAGAACTCTAGAAATACTAGAGGCCTGACGTAAACAAAGAGCTTCCAAATATATAAACTGAAAAGATTATGTTCAACCCCTTTAAACAAGTACAGTAATTGCAACGTACTTTAAAATTTGAACAAAGCTTTTGCTCCTTTCCAGCACTGAGCTGCTGAATCGATAGGAAATGGGCACTGCTGGAGTCCCAGCCTGTCCCAAGGACTTCAAGCTAAAGCTGAGACACTCATGAACACAGCCATGCTCCCAGTTCATCAGGTGTCCCTCACAAGAGACACACGGATTTTTGAGAGATTTCAGCATCAGCCAGCCCTGCACAGCCCACACACATGGCACAGGGGGTCATCCCACTGAGGCACCCTGTGCTGCTCTCTCTTACACACAGTATTTTATAAATTGGTTCAATGAGGTAGCTCAGGTGCCTTGCTAAGCTGAGCCCTTGGCAGTGTGCACAAGTTCCTGCGGCCCAGCCCAGCCACTCTGGAAGTAGCCAAAGGAATCTTGGGCCACATCTGTGTATTCTGGATCACACTCAGCCAAAGATGACTCCCCAGAGTCACAGGAGTCTCACAGAAAAGTGAGGTGCTCTTCAGTGGGATTAGGGGCACTGATGTCGCTGTTGAGCCAGTGTCGAAACAAGAGGCACACGAGAGAGATTGCCGAAAAAAGGGAATTATTTATTTAAATGCAGCTTTATATACAAAATGAACACTTACTGGGATTGGCCACAGCCCTCCGCCCCCTGGGGCTGGTTGGCCACAGACATTCCTGCCTGTTCCCAAAAGAGCTCTGAACACCTTATCTTGTTTACCATAAACAGATAGATTTTCTCATGGGAAAAGAAGTTCTGTATGTCACACACTAATGTGTCACAGAAGGGTTTTCAGTCTAAAAGTACATTTTAAAATCAGTGCTTCTAGTTTTAAGACTCAGTCATAAACCCTCAAACAAACAACAGCAAAGATGGAACCCTGTCCCCATTAACATGTCACTTCATGGAGATTTTTACAC